>CM021734.1:27714859-27724871 GCA_011075105.1 Heteronetta atricapilla | reverse complement strand
TCTTCTCTTCTCTTCTCTTCTCTTCTCTTCTCTTCTCTTCTCTTCTCCCTCCTTTTTCTTTTCTAACCTGAAGTGTTTCCCTTCTCTCCTAAAGACCCGTGCCCAAGGCCCCCGAACCAGCACGAGGTGATGCTGAACTGAAGCCTGCCTTTCGCAGTTCTCACAATATCCTACTTTTGATGCCTGTCATCTCGCAGCCTCACCGACGTCGGGGACGAAATTTATCATTACAAAGAAGTCTTCCATCTTTTCAATTAAAAGTATCGCACTTAGCGCAGGGCCAGGAAGCTGAAGGCTGACAGCGCTGAAGTGACGATATCCTTCAGCCAAAAAAGCTCATATGTGGCTAACACCAGACCGGGTGGACTCTGAATCCCACGAAGCATAAGGAACACGTGAAAGCGACACGACGCTGCGGTTGTTATGCTAAATATACATGTGTTAAATGTAAATACGTTAAATACAAGTATGTTAGGTAGAAATACATTAAATATAAATACGTTAAACATAAATTCAGTGGCGATTTTGCCGGGGGAGGCGTATCAGGGCTGTCCGAAACGGAATAAACCCGGACTTTTGACAAAGGCCGTCAGCGTCCCCCCCTCCGGCCGCCATTTCAGGGCCGCCCCCCCCAACCCCGCGCAGCCCCCTCGGGGCCGCGCACCCCGGGGCAGCCGGCGGGGCTGCCGCGAGGTCTGATTGGCGTCGCCCGCTGTCAATCATCTCACGGGGGCGAGCGGCCCGCCCCCTCGCGCTCCCCCCTCTCCAGCCCCCCCCTCCAAATGGCGCGGGGCGGGGCCGGCGCGGCGGCCGTTGGCGCTGCGGGGGCGGCGAACGGGAGGGCGGCGGGCGGCGGCGGCGGCTCCGGCAGGGCAGCGCCGAGCCCCCCGCGCCTCTGCCCGGGCGCCTCCCGGCGGCTTCCCCCCGCTCCCCGCCGGGGCCTCCTCCTCCATGCGGGAGAGGAGGAGGAGGAGAAGGAGGAGGAGGAGGAGGGAGCTGCTCGCCAGCCATCCCCGGCGCCCGGCGAGTCGGAGCCGAGCCGCCGCGCCGCTCCTGCCGCATCTCCCCGCGGCGCGCAGCCGGCGCTGAGCCCTCTCTGATTTCCCTTATATATATATTTTTTTTTAATTTGAATTTCATTTTTCACACCTTCTCCTTCTTTTGGTTCTCCCCCCTGGCCGCCAGCAAAGTGTCTTCATGAGCCCAGAGGATGTCCGGGAAGCACTACAAGGGGCCTGAAGTCAGTTGTTGCATCAAATATTTCATCTTCGGCTTCAATGTCATTTTCTGGGTAAGCGGGCCGGCCGCCTCGCCTCTCCTCCTGCCTCCCGGGGGGATGTGTCAGGAGCCACATCGTGACAGTTGGCCTCGAGGACGGGGTTGGGGACGGGGTGTCCCCCTTCTTTTTCCTTTTCCCTTCTCTTTTCCCTTTTCCTTTCCCTTTTTCCCTTTTCCCTTTTCCTTTCATTTTTCCCTTCCCTTTTCCCTTCTCTTTTCCCTTCCCTTCCCCTGCCAAGTGCGGCCGCTGCATTCCTGCGCCTCCCGGGGCTGCTTGCTCCCCTGCCCCGCCGACCCTCCTAATTGCTTTTGTTGTAGGTGCCAAGAGGTTTTTCACCCTCAAAATAATAACAATTTATTTTTTCTTCCCCCCCCCCCACCCCTTAGACCGGTTTGTGGTGGGGGAGGGATCAGCCAAACGCATGGGCCTGGAGCAGGGATCGAGCTGTATGTCTTCATGGTGATATCTTAGTGGTGAAAAATAAATCGCGGCTCAAGTTCTCCCGACAGTGCCGGAGAAGGGTTACACAATGCCGGGGCCGTGAGCCGATCGCTCCGTGGCCAGCTCATAGCATGGGGTAACGGGATGGAGGAGGGAGGCAGCGGAATCCCACCCGTTGCTCAGGTGCGAGCCGCCGGGAGGCTCGGCTGGGTGTTTGTGGGGTTCCTGGCCGCGGTGCTGGGTCCTCTGCCTGCACCGCGGCTCGTTGTGCTGTGCCGGCGCTGGGCACCGAGCAGGCACAGCCGTGTCGTGGAGCGTAACCGGTGTACGGAGGTATTTCTAGCATCTTCTCGGTGTGACGGGCTTGAAAGAGGAGCAGCTGGGTCTGGATGGGTAAGCAACTGGGTTTGGAGGTGTGTTATTCCCAATTTTGGAGCTGCTGAGGGGTGAAGTGTTTGCACACGCACATGAGCGGTGCGTAGAGTAGGAAAGTTGGGTGAAGGCTCTTAGATGTACCGTGCCCCTCTTTCCGTGGGATGCTCCATTTAGCAATGGCAAACGTGCACAAACCCAAGGAGGGTGAATGTGTTGCTAAGGGACTTTGCAAGTGAGATGGGCACATACTTCGTACGTTGGCTTCTTTAGACTATAAAGGCTCAGGGGGAACACCCCCTACCACCACCACCACCTTTTTAAAGGTGAAGGTGAGGAGTAGTGGAGGAGAGAAACCTTGCTAATGCTAAGCTTGTGGTCACCACTGTGGTGAGAATAGAGGAAGGTGTTTGGCGAAGAAGTGCTTGTAGCTAACCTTTTGTCTGTGTTTCTGGAAAGTAAAGATGCCTGGAGAGGATGTTTTGGAAGAAAGGGACTTTTGATATTAATCATACTTTTACAGTGAAACGCCTTTTCTTAACTGAGAAGGTATGTTGGTAGAGTGAAGTTGACTCGTATGCCTGTATGTCAAAGTGTACTTGGCCTAAGAAACAAACCTGTGGTGATGACTTGTTCCAAAGCAGTATTCTGACCCTACAGTAGCTGCTTTTATTATTTGATCAGTCTTCGTGGTTCAGTTTGTCATGGTTCTCTTTGCTTGTCTGTTTTTTCGTTTTGATTCCCATGGGCGCGCACTGCTGTGAACACAGATGTTTCACAGCAGGGAGCAGAGCAGCGTGGGGAACACTTGTGTGGCATGTCCTTGGACTAACAGAGGGAGATGATGAGAAAATGCACATAAATGTGTTATCTTGCTCCTTCAGGCACTGTCAGCCCATAAGAAGCTCCCTACCCTTTAATTTTGTTCCATTTATTCTCTGAAGGCTAACGTGTGGATGGTGCAAGTGGTACTTTGTGGCTGTAGCTTCTGCGTGGTGGCAGGCGTTCCTCTTGTGTGAGGGAATGGGTTAAAGGAGATCTCACTGGGCTGCCTTGCTTTGTGCTGCCAGAGCAGTAATCCAAAGACCCGAGCCTGTCACACACTTTGCCACTTGCTTCTTGTGTGACCCTTGCCTGCACATTACCTGTTTTAGAGAATGCTGATCGTCTCATTTGTGTCCACGGCTAAACTTGGTGAGATCCACGGAGAAAAACCACTTCATGTGAGCTTGGTAGCTTCTTCAGAAATAGGTTATCTTTTTATGAGGAAGCCTGAGTTTGTCACCGTGTCTCTCATGATGGGAAGCCAGGCGGTGACTCTTGCAGAATGCATTTTAAAGTTTTTACTGAATTAATAGCAAAGTGCTCAATATTCTCCCACGAAACGCGGCCAGAAAATCTGTAAATGAAAATTGGAGGCCTGGTTAGCTGTTCACAGACAGCAATAATCAAAAATAGCCACTAATGTAGTCATTATGAATAGATTGAAATGATAAAGAGGTCATCGTGACATCCCTGTGACACCCTCCAGGGATCTTGCAGGCATTTAGATACATAGAACACCTTTGTTAAAACTTCTCAAGCTTTCTTAAATGCTGGTTTTAACACAACCTTTAAATCTTTAATGTAAACAAATGGAAAATACCCTCTATTGTGCATCATAAAACAATGGACTAAAAATAAAGACAACTGAGTTGGAAGACTAATGGTTTTGACAAGAAAATTGTCAGTGCCTTGAATAGAGGAATTTTATAGATCTGCTCAAATTATGTGGGGAATGATTGTACACGCTACTTAAACTGGAGATATTGCAAAAAAATGTTGGAGGCTTTATATGCTGTCAAACATAGGCAAAATAAATTATCGGGTCTTTTTCTCAGTTTTTTGGTTTTGTGCTAGTCTGTTGTTCCTTTGCTTAAAAAAACACCACTGAATTGTTAGAATAATGAGTGTGGGAAGTCGCACTCGGTATCTTTAGTTGTGACTAAAGGTGACATTATGCTCTTAAGGAGATAGTTCTTAGTCTTGCTCCACCCCAGGCAACGTGTTCTTGTCTCTGCGTTTCAGAAGAGGATGTTATCCTCGGCGTCTATGCATAATTAATGTTCTAGGTATACTTGCAGGCTTAATTCCTTTTTGGATGTCCAGCATTGAGGTTGGTAAATAGGCAGAAAGTGCTTGTTTGGAGAACTTTATTGCAGTGCTCTTGTGGAATTGGCTGCTTGGCGCTTGCCAAAGTAATATTTAGGAACTGAGACCAAATAGGCACAAAGATACCTAAATGTAGAGTCAGAATTCAATGTTAAGCTTCACTTCTTGTTGCTCAGATGTCATTCTAATTTGATTGTTCGTTAGGGCACATGCCTGTGCCTTAACTTGACTAGCATAATGCCTGCATGAATGCACCACATGATGTTCACTGCCTTACCAGGCTGGTGGAACAGTCGGTGCTTTTTTGTGAGCCTTTATGTCTTTGTCTAGGTAAACCGTAGTATGTTCTGAATATTTCTAGGGAACAGAAAACAGTTTTATGTAGTTAAAGCAAGCAAGCAAACAATACCAGCTCCCCTCCCTGCTCCCTGTTTAGGCATCCATGTAGAACGATGTCAAAGGTATCATGCAAAAAGCGAAAGTAGGTCACCTTGCTTCCTGAAAGGCAACGACTGTTTCCCTTTCTTAGCCTTCTACTTCTGCAAGACAATTCAAAGATGATTTCTAGTTCTAAGAAGTATTTTAAATGCCTATCTGTGTTTTACTGTGCTTGATTAAAAAAATGTATGTAGCTTTCAACGTGGAATTTCAACGTCTGCTGGAGTCCGCAGACCCTAACCTAATAGGAAGGATGTATAGAAATCACTGACACCTCAGACAGCAACCTATGCTTTATCTGATGATTCACTTTAAGTCATGAGATATGCTGTGATTATGATACATCAGCATATTACAAGTCATAATTTGTGTTTTAAGTTGCTTGGCATCTGCTGGTTTTGATGGTATCCATATGGGAGTCTAAATAGTCTTCTGAATTACAAGAAGACAGCAAAAAGAAAATGGAATAAGGTTATGTAAGTGCGTTAACGCGAGAAGTGTTGGAGAAGGACACTGACCTTTGAGGGACAACAAATAGACTGTTTATTAAATTCTGTACAGTGCTGATAGTTTGTTTTCAAAGGGACAGAAGATCATTTTCTCATGCTAGCTGGTTTTCAGACGTCCATTAAGGAAGTTTTGGTTATGTAACTTTCCCTTGCACAACTGGTTAAAAAATAAATCTGTGCAAGACCTGTTCCATGCAATCTTCAAATGCATTCTGTAGCAGTTGATCTTGTGGTCAACTTCTAGTGTTTGATTTCAATGTACTTCACATTCACCTTACTGGAACGATCAAGTGCAGCTTACATACTTGTACTAAAAAGATGGATTTGGTAAATGTATTTGCCAATTTCCCACCTGGGTCAGCATGTCACAGGAAGCTTCACCTGGTAGCACATCTGTCTCAGAGTATCAGGAATATGTTTTGAATCTTCAGTGTCCCAATCTGATGCACGTGAACAGCATCCTGCGTATGGGCAGTGAGTGAAACACTTTATCAACATCTGTGTATACAAACAGCTGGTATCACTGGTCCTGGTCAGGTCTCTGTGTTGCATGATGATGATGTTTTCCTTCTAAAAGCAATAGATCCATGTTCCGTTAACACTGAATTGGAAAGTAAATGCTACCTTAATTCAATAAGATGGCCTTTTTGTGATGGATTCTTACTAGTTTATTTATCATAAGTACATACTCAGCTACTCCATATGATGCAAAGGCACACAGGGAAAAGCAAGTACCAGCTATACTGTGGAAGAAAATGCATTTGTGTCCTCCCCTCTCAAAAAGGGAACCCAGAGAACGTGTTTCTGGAAAAACAAACAACAATAAAATAAAATAAAACCTTATATCAGGTAGTGCAATAGATGTAGGGGTAATTTTCAAATGGATTTTTTTTTTTCCTATGTAGGAAGTGGAAGGAGTAAAAATATCAGACACTTCTCTGTCCTCTCCAGTGGAGAGGAGTTTCAAAGTATGTAATACTTTCTTAAACACTCTCAGACCTGGTTCCATAGATTACAGTAATCCCGAAGTACCTTTTCTCAAACTTTATTTTATTTTTCCGTTAAACTCTGGAAGATGAAATAGTGATTAGTGGGGGGATAAGAAACTTGGGGTTACAGTTAGTGAAACAGCACTTCCAGGATACTTCTTCTGAAGCCCCCTTGCTACAAATGGACTTTTGCAGATAAAGAATTATAAAATGTTTTTGACTCTAAGGCCATTGAAGCTTATAAATTTGGAGCAAGAATCTGTTGTGTTGTTAAAAGCTTCGTATAGGTTCCTCAGCAGTTCATACTCCATTAACCAAGGGCAGGAACCTGTGAAGATTTGCTGTGAGCATTTAGAATATTATGTGGTGCTTTCACTTACAAGGGGAGGTGAGAAAATATTTTTGACCCAAAGAAATCTTGTGACCTAATTCTGCCAGGTAGCAAATTCCAGTCTTGAACTATAACGCTACAGGATAGAATCAGCTCTCGTACTTTGCGTTGCCCAAAATATGCAGCGTGTTTCTCGAATGCATGGCTAGTAGCCTGTCAACAGGGCTGTAATTGTTCCGCTGGTGTAGGCAGGAGCAAGGAGCTGCACAACTGCTGGGGTAACCCAGCTCTGTTAGCGAGCACCCACAAGTGACCGTCAGCGTTAACCACTGGAGCGCCTGCCAGTAAAGGGAATTTGCTTTAACTCTTCTAAACACATGACTTTTTGATTAGCTAGCCTTTCATGTGACTTTGGAGTCTTGCACCATTTTCCAGCTTTTCTTCCCCCATTAAAACTTAGAAAATATTGATGCAATGCAAGAAAGAAAGAATTACACCCAATAAGGTTGTGTTTTTATTTATTTTTTAACCAATGTACTGAATTGTGTGCTAGTACAGCTTTACAGCGCAAGATTCAGGAAAACATAGATTGTTCTTTACTGGCTTGAAACCTAATTTATTTCTTTTCCATTGTACTGTTGTGTGAGTTTGGAAAACATCCCATTTCTTGTGATTCTGCTGTTACTCTTGCCAGAAAATATCCTCTCTCTTGGCTCATTGCGGATGTTGATTTCCACTGATTTCAGCAGGACTTTGTACAGGTAGAAGGGTCAGTTTGGGTGGATGTCACTGTGGGCCGTGTGCCCTGTGTAGCTGCTTCTGCAACACACACAGAGATGTGCAGCAGTTCCACCCTCCCCTTTACGCTTGCGTTTAAAAATGTCACTGACACATTGGGGTCTGCAGGCAAGGGTGCTTGATTTGTTACCAAACTCTGACTCAGTGTGATCTCATATAACCTCCAGATGGCCTGACTTGTGGAGATGCTAAAAACATCCTGATCCCACTCCTTTAGCTGTATAAAATAAATGAGGCAAATGGCAGTAGCAGTATTTATCTTCATACACATCCATCTCCACCTTCAGCTGATGTTTCAACTTCCCAGTCGCTTTCCTCTGGACAGCATTTAGAATAAGCATTTCAGCACACACAGAGGATCTTATGAATGAACTGTCAATTTCCCACAGAACTGGGAAAAATCAATATGCCTCTTCCCAGCCTTGAAAATCCCTCTGCTCCTAGTGAAGGCTCCATTACATCAAATAATATTGAAAATCATTTCAAGCAAAGTTCCTGATGTGTGATGATGGAGGACTTTTATTCTTTTTCTTTGCAACAAGGCAAATACATATTATGAAAACACTTTGTATACCTATTCTGTTCCCGTTGCTGTCTAGCTTTCTCAACAGCAAAACTGCCTGCACAAAAATCAAAGGATCACAGCAACTTCTTTTTTCCATACAATGGCTTGGGTTGGAAGGGACCTTAAACTCCATCTAGTTCCACCCCCCGTGCCGTGGGCAGGGACACCTCCCACCAGACCAGGTTGCCCAGGGCCTCGTCTAACCTGGCGTTGAACACCTCCAAGGATGGGGCATCTACAGCTTCTCTGGGCAACCTGTTCCACTGCCTCACCACCCTCAGAGGAAATAATTTCTTCCTAATATCTAATCTAAATCTACCCTTTTTTAGTTTAAAACCTTTCCCCCTTGTCCTGTCATTACCTGATTCAGCAAAGAGTTGCTCTCAATCCTTTTTCTAAGCCCCCTTTAAGTACTGAAAATCTGCAGTGAGGTCACCCCGGAGCCTTCTCTTCCATAGGCTGAACATTCCCAGCTCTCTCAGCCTGTCTTCGTAGGAGAGGTGCTCCAGCCCTCTGATCATCTTCGTGGCCCTCCTCTGGACCCGCTTGAACAGCCCCACACCCTTCTTGTGCTGGGGGCCCAGCCTGGACACAGCACTGCAGGTGGGGCCTCACAAGGGCAGAGCAGAGGGGGACGGTCACCTCCCTCCCCTGCTGCCCACCCCTCTGTTGGAGCAGCCCAGGACACAGGTGGCCTTCTGGGCTGTGAGCACACACTGCTGGCTCCTGTCGAGCTTTCTGTCCACCACAACCCCAAGTCCTTCTCTGCAGGGCTGCTCTCAGTGAGTTCTCCCAGTCTGTCCTCACGTTTGGGATTGCCCCGACCCTAGTGCAGCACGTTGCACTTAGACTTGTGGAACCTCACTAGGTTCACGTGGGCCCAATTCTCAACCTTGTCCAGGTCCCTTTGGATGGCATCACTTTCATCTCTTGGATTGACTGCACCGCTCAGCTTGGTGTCGTCTGCAAACTTGCTGAGGGTGTACTCGATCTCATACTTTTTTTTTTTTTTCCTTTTCATAAACGTTATTTTCCCATCAACAAGCAACTAAAACTATGCCTAGAAGTGTTTGGTGCTTCTTTGTAGCCTTGTCTTGTATTTAATATTGTATTCAAAGGAAAACGTGAAGGGAGACTAGATACCTTTAGACACATGATGTAGTTTGGGTTCACAGAGGCTGCTGTTTTGCTGACTACAGCCTTAAGGAGTTCAAACCTGTACGTCTGCTGTGACAGGCCCAGCAGTTTGCACTGCTGTTACAGGGTAATGAGTGTGATACCACAAGGGTGCTTGTAGTAATTCAGCCTGCAGGGCTCTTCCTAGCGTTAGTGTGGCTCGCTCCTGATGAGAGTCCAGCTTAATTTACTTTGATTTGGGCGCAAATCCGCCATGATGCGGAACAGCGTTTTCCAGCAGGACTCTCTCTGTCAGTGCCAGGAGGACAGAGTCCCTCAGGCAAGCCGTGGTGCCCCGAGCAGAGGTGCAGCAGCACCCTGTGGGGTGTCGCTGCTGGCAGGCCCGCCTGCTATCTGTTGTTCTGTCAGAGCCCGCAGCACAGGTTCTCCCTGTCGGACACCTTTGCTCTGTGTACACACGCACCGGGAGCATGTTTTCCTTTCGGAGGGTGGTTTCTCTGGGCTTCCCTCGCACTGAGGTGTATGTCTTCTGCTGCACGCTGTTTTCCTGCCAGCTGTGACTAAAAAGAGCTTGAAAGGGGGTTCCTCTATTTGCTCTTTGTTATATATACAAAAGCAGAGACACTGAGGAAAAAAGTTCATAGGTAATGTATGACAGATTGTGTCATGCCATGCTTCAGTTAACCGTGTCACCTTGTGGAAGGAGTCTTTGTGAAGTTTGTGCCGTGTCATGTGGGTTCAGTGTTTTGGGCTGGAGAGCAGGGTTTGGGAGAGGTGGCAATTCAAAACGTTGGGTGCTACCAGCTAACTAGGAAGAGGGTTAGCAAGTGTCCTGGGCCCCTCTCAGCTGGGAGCATGCCGAGCTGGTCTGCTGTGCACAAAACAAGGCTTTGGGATTTTATTTATTTATTTTGTCACTGAAATATAAAACCAGAAGTGTTCCATTTTCCCTGTGTGTAAAAGACAATTTCCTACAAGTTGGTTTCCTGACTGCTGGTTCAC
>CM021734.1:27691428-27714849 GCA_011075105.1 Heteronetta atricapilla | reverse complement strand
AAAAAAAAAAAACATCTCCCTGCAGAATTAGGAGTTTTGAATACATTACCTTATTTATTTTCCTTTCCCTGGGTGGTAAGACAGATGCTGCCTTGCACCAAGAAGCTAAAGCACGCTCTTTCCCCCGTATTTGTAAAGATGAAGCACAAGGCGAGCATTCTACTTAACTTGCATGAAGACTTGGGATGGGAACAAACATATTTCTGGGATCTGAGGCTAGAGAAGAGGCAGTATTTTGATCCTCCAGCTAAACAGAAACGCGTTTTGGGGAGCAGGGTGGTAGCGTGCACTTAGGAGCTGATTCTAAAGCCCACGGCAGGCGCAGGGGGTCTGGTTGAGGTTACTAAAGCATGTTCTGCATTGTGCTACTTGAGGCAACAAAGGGAAGATTATTACAAAGAAACCACTCCTTTCTGTGTGGACACCGCGTACACATAACTTGTCCTGCCTAATTACTGCAAGGGCTGGTGCAGTGAGTGCTCTTTTACCGGTGCTTGTTTGCAATCAAGTGGGCTGGATGGTGCCCTGACATAAAACAGAGGAAGTGGTTAGGAGACAGGCCTGTAATTACCAGCAGCAGGTGCCCATAAAGAAATGCCAGCGAGATGTTTGGAGAGGCAAATGCTGCTTTGGGAAAGACCACAGGACCTGCAGTGCAGCCTGGAAGGCGGTTCAGTAGGAGCTGGGGCAAGCAGAGAACTCCTTGAAAACCAAAAGAAAAGTCACGTGAAGCGAAGGGCTCTTCAAATAAATGTTTTACTTTCTGTGTGATTTTATCTATGGCTTTGTAGCTATAAGGCCTATTAAGTAAAGTACTTAAAAAAAAGACAAAAAAAAAAAAGTTTTCCACCCAGTTATCTCTTGAAGTTGTGTGGGTGTTTTTTTAAGGGAGTCTGTTCTTTATTCATCCAAAAACTATTTCAGATGGAGGGGTGATAAGGGGGGGATCACTCTGAAGAACAATTTTCCAAATGGATCCATTTAGTCTCTACAAAAGATACCAGAGGGTCATTATTGTCTCTGAATGCCAGAGGAAACTGTAAAATCAAACAAGAGGGGGAAAAAAAATATAAAGAGAAAAAAAGAGGGAAGCATTCGAGCAGACGAGGTGTCCGAGTGAGAGTTTTGGAGCAAATCAGAAGGGAAGTCTTGGTAAAAAGACTTGGTAAAAGGGAGTAAAGGCACAGTTCTGGACCAGGCCCTGCTCTTGTGAGCAGTCCCATTCAGCTTCCGAGTGTGAGGAGGCTTTGGCAAGGGTCTGTGTTCAGTGGGAGAGTGATCCGTGCCTCTACATGCAGCTTTGCAAGGCTGTGGCCTAACGTGAGTGGTCCCACCAAAGTTTTCTAACAAAATGAGGAACAGCCCCTGAGGAAGGATTTCAGAGCAGGAACACCTCTGAACAATTACTAACCTAAACTCACTGTTACGGGAGCTGGCATCAGAGAAGTTTTGATGATGTCTATTGATTAAATTGATTTTTTTTGTATCTTAAATAGTAAATCAAAAGTGTTTTGTTTTGTTTTGTTTTGTTTTTGTATTGGTGCGCAAGGAGCTTTATTGATTCCCTTTCATGAGTCATTAATGAAATCTACAGAAGCCTAACAGGATTATATAGTTAACCTTGGCAAGACTGTCTGCTCTTTTTACATGTGCAGAAAAAGGAAAATACAATGTTCCTTTCTGGTTGTTTAAATTATGTGGGAGTGAGTGAATTTCATGGAATCAAATACGTTTTAGCGCAGAAGGAGAGTGTGATGCATCTATACTACCCCATTAATTCCAAAATGTGCTTAGCAGGGAGTTTGGGGGAATACTTTGTTTTCCTGCCTAATGGTACCACGTATTTATCACTATGAAAACAAGCAGAGAAGTCGATCACTCATTGTACGTGCCAGAAATGCCTGCCACGTTCACAATGGCGGTATGGCAAGGCCCGGTCCCACTTTAAAAGAACAGGCAGGATTTATTCTGGAACTGTACCAAAATGGACCGGCCTTTCTCAGAAATGCGAAGCTGGGATCAATTTTGCAACGTTAAAATAAACAGTAGTCCCACACTTGACCCAGTATATTATGCTAACAGAGGAAGAAATGTAAAGAGCTGGGTGTATCTATGGATTTGGCGTGGTTGAACATTAAACATGATACACTGGATTAAAAAATTACCCACTAGCTTAAAAAAATCACAATAAAATTTGGAAGTTTTGAGTGTATTATTTCATTCTACACTATTTCCTTATACATATTTAACTTTCTATACCACTTAAATTAATGAAGGCCATCTTGGCAGTGAAGTGCAAAGCTACCGCCCCCAGAGCAGGGATTGCTTTGCATGGTGAGAGCTCAGATCACGCTCATCAGAAGCTCAGAAAGCCTTTGAGGGAACAGCGTGCATTTTTATCTGCACTAGGAAAAACATACCAGAGACAGGCAAGTATAATTATCTCCATTTCTAGATGGAAACCAGAAGACTGGGAGGCAGGACTGGAGATTCAGCAGACCCTGCAATTCCGCTCTGGTGGGCTTACAGAAAGCATGGAAGTAATTTGTGGTGTGAGAATGGCTGGCGTTGCTTGTTTCCATCCAAAGGCCATGGTGAATATCGGGATCACTGGGTTTTTACACCACAGGCTGGTTCGTGACCAGCCTTGGTCCCTCTCCATGGCCTCGTCCATGCTGCTTGTCCTCCACGGGCGGTCAGTAAGCTGCCGGTGCAGTCAAAATTAGGAGTGGGGTCTCATAATCCTTTTCTTCCCACTGGATGGACAGTCTTCCCGGGGCATTTACGAGACCGTGCTTCCTGCTGTCATGAAACTGGAGGCTGGAAGTTACTGCTTTTCTCAGCTCATATGATGGGTACAGGTCAGTTCTTTTTGCATTGTTTAAGTTGTGTTGTATGCTCTAGTGCTGGTTTGGGTTCTGGGTAATGACTGTGCCAGCTCTGGTGTTCGTATAATGATGGTAGTGGTGGAGGACAGAGAGCTGACGTACATTAGACTCCCTTTATTTCCTCCTGTGGAAGATGTTATCTGGAAAATCCACTGCTTGGATCTCCCTGGGTGGGAGCACCTGCAGAAGCCAGCTGGAGTAATCTTCTGAGCTAGCATACGAAAACTGCAGGATTACCTGAACAATATACCTAAAGTGCCTTACTGTATCAAAGAGGGAGAGACAGACATGCTACCTTTTGTTTTCCTGCATAAGGAACACAAAGAATAAGGGTTTGGTTATTTTTCTTTTAACTGAGCACTTTGGTTAAACTTCCTGGCAGTTTGGGGATGTCAGTACATTAGTAGCTTTATGTATTTAAAAGCTAAAGATGTTCTGATAGCTGCTAATATTTAGTTTCTACTGCAGTTAAGCTCCTGAACTCTTTTATTTACCGATCAAGCTCGCATTTAGGAAAAAAGGACCCAGTAAGTATTTGGGCCCTGGCCGTCCACATCAGTAAGAACAGAAGCAGTAAGTACGATTAAATACACCGTCTCCAGGTAGGTTCCCAGGCAGTGCATTTCCGAGAAGGCAGTGCTCCCGGTTTTGTAACAGAAAACGATGAAGAGGGAGAGAGAGAGAAGCAAATAGACAAATGGGTGGTTGCAGAGATGAAGAGATATAGTTGGGATTAATCAATCCTTCGCTAGCATACGATGTGCTCCAGAAACAGCTGGCTCCTCTTCCTGGGAGATCACAGTAAGCAAACGGCTTGGGTGGTTCGGCTGGGGGTAGGAGAGAGGGTGCTGAGCTGTCTAAAAACGCTGCTACACGATCCAGCTGACACCAGCAACGACTGCAAACAAAGCTGCGTGCTGCTGCCAGGCAGAGGGAGCACGCAGCAGCCGCGGGAGGTGTTTGCAGCCCTGGTGGCTCAGCTGCCTCCGTCCCCGCTGCGGTGTGCTGGCACCTGCGTGCTCGCAGGTGAGCCTGCGCTGAGCGCTGGTGGCGTGTCAGGGAAATAAAAGCTGGTGTGAGGCTTTCTGCAGCAGATGTTGCTGTGTAGCTCTCTGTCTGGGCTTTGCAGATTGCCAAGGTGACGGAGTTAGGAAGTAGGGGCTAGGGGAAAGAGGGTAACGGGACTTGTCCTGTGGTGGAGTCAGAGAAAGTCACGGAGCATTTCCGAAAGCCTCGCCCCAGCTCTGCAGACAGGGCACACCTTCCCCTGGCTCCTCTCAGGAGGCTGCACATCCATTCACATTCAGAAGCTCTTACCCGTATTTTGGCATTTCTTGCTCTTTGGAAGTCAGGAATTGATGATCCATTTTACAAGGCTGACAGTTTTTATCTCTCCGTTGGTACGCCACGCTTCTCCGGACAGGTTGGAGCTGGTGGCTTCTCCAGGCTAAACGAGGTTTCTATCTGCTGTAGAGTTTGAGAATATCTTTTTACTACTTTATTATTATTATTATTTACTACTGTATTATAGACCTTTGGGTCCAAATGTGTTTCCTTGAATCTCAGAAATGTCTGTTTCCCACAGAGAAGTACTGCTGGGGCAGGGTACAGCAGCGCTCGTACCAAAGGTGCTTTAAGAGGCAAACCACATTCCCCACAAGCTCAGAAGCTGGGCTGAAAGCCCGGGTAGATACACCCCATATACTTGCTCTCACTTGACTTGTCTCCAAAAGGAAAAGGGACTCCCCACTACTACAGCCAAGAAGGCAACAAGCTTTGGACAAATGGCCCCCAAAAAATTGATTTTTGGAAGCATGGAGCAAGAGCTTGAGCTCTGTACAAATCATTATTAGCTACAAAATGGGGCTGTTACAGGAGCTTCTAAAGGATGGCTGGCTTCCTGCAGTGCCCGCACATAGGATATAACGCCGAGCACAGGAGATTCCCCTGTTCCCCTCCTCTCTATCCCGTTAGCAGCGGTTACACCGCTGCTGTCTCCTGGTACTGCCACAGAGCATGGCTGTAGCACTGCAGGGAACATCCCTGCTGAGACGGCTGCTCGCAGAAGGATCCCTGCCCATACACGATCTCCATCGCTCTCTCTTCTTTCCCTTGCTTGGCTCTTTGCAGGCTTTGTGCAATGGCTCCCGTGTTATGCACGGCCTCTGGGACACCCAGATAAGCAAATCTTGCAGAAACTGCCCCGGGTGCTGGTGACTGTCACTGCTGTAGCAGGTAACGCTCCGTGCCTTCACCTGAAGAAGCTGCAGCTCAGCTCTGCTTTTTCCACAGAAGATTACCTGTAACAAAAACCCCTGGTCTGCAGCAAATGCAGAACTCAGTGTGGTACATATATTCACTTTGCCGTTCAGGCAGGGAGAGCTGGTTCTCAGCGCAAAGTGAATTATCTCCTTGTAACTCACGCTGCAGGGATAGCCTGTGCTGGTTGCTTCTGCAACAGACAGCTGGAGAAGTCGGATTTGGCTTTGGCAAAGATGCGGTCGGGGTTTTTGGCACGTGGCATATTTCTGCTGCTCGTGCACAAACAGCAGGGCAGGGGTTTCCCATTAAAGTTCATCCTCTTAAGTTCACTGAATACATAGATTAAAAAAAAAAATTACCAAAGCAAAGTTTCTAAAAAGAACTTTGATTTTTTTTTGTTACTTTTTTTTTTTTTTTGTACTGATTTTACCTGGCACAAGAAGATTTGCATTCCTTCCCTCTTCTTTATCTCTTCCTTCCAAGCTCCCTTCCTCAGAAAGCTCCATAGCCTATGGATATTAGATAATTTCTCCCAAATCCTGCAGTAAGTGCTGCTCAGGATGAAAGGCAGAGAAGCCTGATAGAGTTGCGCTCACCTTGGGCTGTCAACCACCTGGCTGCCTTTCAAGCAGCCTGCCTAGGACTTCTGCGCTGACACATCTCCTCTGTCCCTGTAGAAAACACTGTTAGGGTTACAACGGTCAGGACCGTCTTTTATTTGCCTTTTGCGTTCAAGATGAGATAATCGAGGAATTTAAACTGCTGATAAAAACTGCAGTGCCGTTTTTCTCTATTTTTGATTTTGGTCCTTTCTCTTTGGTGAAGTACCGTGCTTTTAAATTGGTAAAATTATGCACCACTTATGTCCTGCTTAAACCATTCCAGTAGGAATTCAATGTTGTTTAGATTTTGTATGGGCTTTTGCAGAGACAGGAATTAAAATCAGAAATGTCACAGTGTAGGAAAAAGACTTAGGATTTTGTTCTGTTCTTAAATGTCTTTCATTACATAGTTTACTGCTTTAAATCTTATATTGGGATTATTGCACATACTTCTATTGCCTTAAAAGGCTGCTTTCAGACCTGTCTGTCTGTCCAGCATATAATAAATCTGCTTCAATCAATTCATGTATGGTGCAGTACTTGGTACTGCAAATAAATCTGATCTGTGGTAGAGCAAATGTTTGAGCTGAGGAACTGGAACCATATATTTAATATAACCGTCCTCTTCTGGTGACGTGGATAAGCTGTGCTTTACATGTCTTTGTCTTTCTATGGACTACTTGAAGTGTTAGGTTGGGCAGTCAGTTGTGTATTAATAATGTATTGAAACTCAATTATCAGGACAACAACAGCTTTCAGAAGCGACAGCTGAGTGATGCTTCCTAGCTTTTCTCGTACCGTAAAGACATGTCTCAGTGGGAAAACGATGGGTTTATGTTCTCTAGGATGTATTAGCCGCATTTATATGGTCGTTACAAGAAGTTAAGAAAAGGTGGATGTGTTCTGGAGGAGAACTGTGGAACGAAGTTTCAGAGGTAGATGCTGCAACATAAGGCACGTGAGCCTCCGTGCTGCCCATGGGATAAGGTGTGCACAAAGTGCCCGTCTCCTATCAGACCTTATTCACAAAAGACTCACTATATTGGTTACATTTGCATACGTGATTAAACTATCCGATCCTTGGGCATCAACCCCAACACAACAGTTACGCTAGCTTTTTTGCTGTTGTTGTTTAGGAAGTTCTTCACATGCGTGTGACAATACACAACGCTTCATTGGAAAGTTTGGTCAGTGAAGAAGAGGTCCCTAGCCATTTTGAATCTCCTTGCCAAAATAGTTGTGCTGTAGGTTTGCTCTCCGACTGCAGAAATGCACGCTGACTATTTTGTATGTAGCCTTGACCAATGAAAACATCATTGAGAACTGGCATTTCTTCTTACTGTTTTAAGACACACTGCTAGCAATTGCTCTCTGCTTCATATGTAAATACCATACATTGTAGCTCTCTGTTCTCACTATTCCCCAAGCAAAAAACAAATGAAAGCAGAACTATGTTAAAGCAGGTTAGATTGCTCGAGCATAGCCTCAGCTGTTCCTTCCAATTTCTTCTTTTATGACTATGTAAAACAATTCTTAAAAGTTAATTTGCTTCATTGTCTACCCCCTTCCTCCCCTCACTTCTTCCAAATACTCTGGAATTAAATTTGAATCTTCTTGAGGTTTCTAAAACCTTCAGTTAATTCATGTGCTTGCTATTGCAATATTTTGTTTTACTGTTTCTGCATACTGTTTTGATGGGCAGCCCTGACGGAGCAGCAGGTTTGCCTCTGGTGATGGTCCTGAAAGTCAGGAGAACAAAAACAACCATCCACAGCAACCCGTTTTTGAAAGTTTCCAGCTAAATTCTGCCGACCGTTTTCAGAAGCTGTCCTGACAGCTATCCAAATATTTTGTTGCTTCCCTGGACGTTGTTGATAAGGCTGATGCTGTCATTAGTTGTAATGCTTTTTATCTCCCAGAGCAAACAGAAGTGTTAATGTGGATTAGCATATTTGTCAGTATGCTTTAATTCCTGTGACTCTTTCCATCGCATTCACTGCGACTGGGGAGCATCTGGTTAAGGTAGTATTCAAACTGTTTGTGAATTCTTCAAGCCTGTTGAGCTGTAGTGCAATTGATCATTTGTCTGAAAATTTGTATTAAAAATGTATTGCATATCAAAAGTATGTCAGCAGAACATTTATGATTTACTGTTCTCTAGCACTAGAAAGCAGGAATGGCTCTTAATACCTTGTATGTCTTGCCAACTAAAATTGTATATTGCCAGCACAAGGAGTTTGCGAGTAAAGCGTGCATAAAAATTTTCCATGAAAATAATTCTGTGGATACTGGCAAACAGCAAACATAGCTGAATAATACTCAGGTTGGACTGTAAATTATACTAAGAAAGAAATAAGGCAATATATAACTAAGAAAGAAGAACATGATAATTCATTTTTGTCACTACTTTATCTTCTTGCTGCCATTATTCAGAGCCAATCGGAATTACTGTAGTCATTTCAAAACGCATGTCTGAGTTACCGAACTTCAGGAAGCACAAATCTGAACAGAGCTGTTCTCACCTTTGACTTACGCTGCACATAAAAGGCAGGTTTTTTTTCATTTTATTTTATTTTTTAATGCAACAAGCTCAAAGAAAAATGAGAAGCCTCGTGCAGCTGAAGTTGAGAAGTTTGAGGAGGTCAGGCTGGTACATGCAGCACAGCTGATGGCATGAAGGGAGAAAGGGCCCAGCAGAAACAAACCCTGCCTTGGCAGAAGGCAGCACAGCATCATCAGGGCAGGACTTTACTGTGTGCATTTAGGGTATGCCCGTGTAAAGCTACAAGTGAATGGGTCCTGGTCAGGACTTGACACACACACACACAAAAAAGGGCATTTCAATGGCAGAGCACGGTTTGTTTTTCAGAACAGGACAGAGGATGCTGATTTTCAGCTCTCTTGAATTTGTACCCCTGAGGGTACAGGAGAAAATTAGAGGAGAGGAGAGACAAAAGCAAATGAAAGATGTTAGTATGCTCTCCAGTTCCAGTTGTAATGATTTCTTCCCTTGCATTCTGCTTGCACCATCACATTAAGCATTTTACCTGAATGCACACCAATTCTTCATAATTGCAAATACTTGCTTAAAAAAAATAATTCCAAACATTTAAAACCTAAGGGAGAAGAAAAAATAAACAGTATAATCTGTGAGGCTTCACATAACCCCCTTTTTTTTCCTTTAAAGAAAAAGGGGAGGGGGAGAGAAAGAGGGCAAGTCAGATGAAGGAGCACTGGTCAAAGTATCTGCAGAGCTGATAAGCAGTGGGAGGCTGTGCAGCGCTTGATGTATTGGGAGTGAGCACAGGCGGTGTTTCTTGAGGGACTGTCAGTGGTGACACTCAGACACGGCTGAGAGGAGCTTGGGCTGTCTCCCCTTCGGAGAACTAGCAGAGCCAGAGCCTCCCTCTGGTATTTTATCAGTGCTTGCATGAGGAGTGCCAGCTTACGCTGAGTAACACATCCACTATCTCACTTGACTTTTTCTTCCCCCTTTAAGTCAAGGAGAATCAGCTCTCGGAGCACAGATAGCGTGCTCTGTGATTACAGCGGATGCAGTCGCTAACATCTTGCAGCTGTTTTATAGTCCCTTGTACCCATTTCACAATGAAATTCCTCTCTTTGTTGCCTATAATTTATTTTATTTTCACCTAAACCTCTGCTCTAATGAATACCTTCTTTATAGGACATAAATTAGTCCATTTTATCAGTCCTTAATAACCGTTCAATCACAGCTCTACGTGAAGGTAGCCGGATTTTTATGAACTGGTTTAGCAGATACAAGATAGACTATGTAGTGAACATTTAGCTACAGAAGCCTAAAGTCAAACAAGGAGTCAGGGCAATAAGTATTTCTTGCATGCAATTTATATATAAGCCAGGGTATTCCTGAACATCACCGTCAGTGATTCAGCTCTGGCAGAGGCAGCCCTGCCTGGGTGATGGACCTGGGGAGGGAAAGGGGATTCAGCTCAGAGAATATGGGAAATGGCATAGTCCTCAGCTTGAGTCAGGCATATCCAAGCCCTTCAGCAGGCATAAAGTCTCAAAGCTTGGAAATGGATCTGCACGATTCAGTTGAATAAATGTGTTTGACATTGAAGACAAATACTGTACTCGGTAGGCCAATTTTGAAGTCTAATATTCTCCTCTCCCAACTAATTCTAACGCTTAATTACTGAATACCAATATTGTGTAATTCACAAATAATTCCCTGGCTGCCTTTTGTTCACTTGTGCCTTTAGTATCAAATACTAAAAAGATTATCAGATAGCATGACTGGTTTGCAGATGCTCAGCAGTGCCAAAAAATATCAAAGGCATTACTTGCCAATTCGCAAAGTGGCGTTCAACTGGCTCTGTAGAAAGACGAAGCATTATTCCACTCTTTGTTTTTCCAAGCCTGATTTTACACATGGTAATAAAACCTCCCCGTCAAAATACTATTAATCTCCCAAATTTGAGAGGCAGACAGAATTAGTTTCCTTTGTCTTAATTCAGGAAAATGTATGCTTTGTCTGTGTTGCTTGTAGTTATCTGCCATCACACTGCTGTAGCCCTGGGATGTGTGAGGAAGAGGACACCAGGACTTTTTGTGGGGGCAGATTCTGCCCTGATATAAACAACTGCAGCTGTACTGGCCTTAAATTACAGCCTTTTTTTTTTTTTTTTTTTTTTTTTCTTTTTTTTTTTTCCAGGAGGCCTATGTTTGGTTCAGTTTTAATAGCTTGAGAAAATACCTTTTTTTCTACATGCATGAAAACTTTTGAGTGTCAGTTTTCGGTTAGCTGAAGTACTGTACACAGAAGGACATAAAAGCAATATATCAAGCCGTGGAAATTGCTAGAATTGATTTCTCTACCATAAACTGATCTTATTTTTAGCAATAATCATATTACATGATTACATCTAGAGATTTGATAGAGGTGTGCAGTTTTCCCCCCTCTAATGAAGAGGTGTCAGTCACAAGCTTTCAGCATGTGCTCGGTGTGTAAATACCGGTGTGGGAGGGACTGGGATTTTCTCTGTGAATATATATCCCACCATCAGACAGAGCAATTCAGATATTTCCACCCGACGAAGAAGAAGGTGTGGAACCCGAATTTCTGCAAAACCCTTGGGAAGCAGCAGGATGTCTCTGACCGTATGGTCTCACCTGGTGATCACCTGCCCCCAAGGCAGGAGCCCTCCACCGTTGCCATCCTTTAATCTCCAGGAGGTGTGGAAGGCACCACGGATGCTCTTGCCCCATGTTAGTTTATTGAAGTACACATCACAATTCTGCACTGAAGCTCAGTTTAGTCATGGCTCTCCAGATCCCCACACAAAGTGGTGAATTCAGAATAGGCCTCGTTGTTTTCCGAGCTGCTGGCCTAGATCTATTCCTGAAGCAGAGCGTCTGTAAGCCCCCTGAAATATCACATACGGCAGCCACAGGACAAATAGCGCAGTGCTGCCAGCCAGTCTGGCAAAGACGGAGTGACACGGACCTCTCTTTGCATAGACTTCTCCCCCTTGCATGGCTTCTTGTACCGAAGGAGGTGACGGCAGCCGGGAGCGTCACCCCGAGCATCCTCAGTGAAAGCAGCAGCTTGAGCGAGTCCTTCTGCCTGCGAGCTGCCACCACATTCGGTGCTGGCGGGGCTGTAAGTGCTCCATCACCAAATGCGAAGCCGTATTCCCTGCTGAGGCGACTGGAGGCTTTTGGGTGGTAGTCGTGGCTGTGACTGAAGCGTAGTCGCTCACGCGAGGGGACAGAGAAGCAGCGAGGCTGGAGAGCGGTAGGGCTGAGGATAAAGCTGCTAGTAGCAGCCAAGCAGATAAAGATTCGGTTTCATTTCCCCCAGTACACGTTTATGGAGGACGCAGGCTGTTGTGTAGGCAGAAATCTCCCTCTGGGAAAGCCAGACTTCTAATGGTGCTTCTACAGCGCAGGGGTGAAACGCATCAGCGGGGCGGTTCAGAGAAGCCGTACGTTGCTCCCGACCACGCTACAGCTATCCGAAACAAAGGCTGTTGGTTTCTAGGGCTACCTATCCATTACCTCAGACAAGCCAGCACGAGGGCGGGAGGATAAGGACTTCAGAGCAGCAATTAAGTGAGGTGGTATTAAGGAGCCACAGCTGGCCACTTAGCTTGTCATTAGCAACCAGCGCTAGATCCGTGTCGGGAAACCCTAGAAATCTGCTGAGGAGGCCTGAGCTGGCAAAACTGCCGGGACAGTTTTGAGCTCAGATGTTCAAAGGATTAATGAACTTTAGGGAAAGCCACCTGCCAACAGATCAAAATCCCTTTTACCTCACCAACCTCCAGGAGCTACCGTGAAGTTGAGTCCATTAAGCTTTGAACTTCCCAGCCTCAGCAGAGACTGAAGGACGGCTACATGCTTATAAAGCACTGCTGAAGGAGCACGGTGGTGTTTTGGGAAACCAGCCCACCAGACAGGTCGGTATCTCGTAGCGCCAGTCCCTGGAAATAATGAGAGTTAGGGATTTTTAGGGGATTTTACCCCTTCTGTGAGAGGAGCGCTTAAGGACAGGTTCTTTGGTGCTCTGGTAGCAGAAGACTTTCTCGCTTTCCCTCAGATTCATTGTTCCCTCAATATGGGGGGCTCCTAGAGCCATTATTGCTGTATAATGCAACGAGTGACAAACACTGCTTAGCATACTGATGGGGGGCACTGTCCCTAGCTTCATCTACCTAATGCCCCCACTGCAAGATATAAATAGATTAAGAGAGAAAATCCAATAACTTCTCCATTCTCCCACCAGAGCAATACACATTACATGTTTCTTGCCACCTAATTGCATTACATGGCAGGGATGCAATAAACATTTAATGGCAGTCACAGTCATCTGTCACTTCCCTTTAGATTGGTAATGCTCGGTATGATTTACATGCTTAACACCGTACAATTTTGGAGGGGGGCAGTATGAATAACCCCTATCAAAGTTGTTGTGCTCTTAGCTAAAACGTTAGGGTTAAAAAAAAAAAACAACAATAAAGGAAAATATTGGGCACCAAGGACTCCTGAGGTTCCTTAATTAATCCCTCATGAAACCACGAAGGGCCTTTAAAAGTGTTGGGCCTGACTTACCCAGGATGGATAAGTCCTGGATAAGGACTTGGTTTGGTACTGGTAGCATGGTGCTGAAGTGGAGCTGGAGTTCCACTGGGGAGCTAGGTGCAAACAATTAGAAGTGGTTTAGGAAACAGGTTTGAGTCCCCCTCTAGCTCGTTACTCGGACTGCTTATATAAATTGCCGTATTTCGGAAGGAAGTGTGGTGGGTGCTGGAAGCAATGTGGTCTGAAATATATATATATATTTCAGGACTTCCTGAACGTAATTGATCCAAACAGCGAATCTCCCATTAGCTTCAATGAGAACAGGGCAGTTCCATCATCAAAGTCTGTTAAAAACACAGGGACCATGAAATACAGTGTTCATGTTGAACACTTTAATGGAAAAGCTACAAATCCCTGTGGACATGTTAATATCCAATTATATTATTTTTTTTTTTCCCCCGGGGAAGGCGGGGGGAAGATGCTTAGCCACACTTCTCGTAAAGCTGCTCTGCTTTCCCTCTCGTAGGGTTTTACCATGTGACAGGTAACGTGTTACACATCCAGAGGCAAAAGCAGCTGCTTCTAAGTGGGGAGAATGGAAGTGTTCACGGACTTTTCCTTACAGCAGCATCAAGAGCTGTGCTTTTGCACACACAGACCATTAGCTTTGTTGGGCAAAGTTAAATGGCACCGCTTCAAAAAGCGTCCTCCCCATGCCATTTTTTTTTTTAAATTACTAGATAGGCATGAAATATTAAAAACAAATTGCAGTGTAGGCAAGACCAAGGTATAAACCAGGCACAGTAACAGTGTGTATTAGCACAGGGACTTTTAAAGACGGATACAAGAGGCACCGACTTCTTTCAGGCAGACCACCAGCAAGTTGTCATCTGGCGAAAACTTTCAGCCAGCAAGAATTTGAGCCGAACAGTAGCCTGCAGGTGACAGTCCCTGAAGCCCATTAGCAGTCCCTTGAGGCTTGCAATCCTGCAGCTGAGCCCGTCCCTTACTCTTTCTGAGAGCTTGTTCCACATTTGTATTCACTTTGCTGTGCTTGCGGCTCGGGAGCAAGCTGCTTTGCTGGAGCACTGCAGCTCCCCGGCAGCGTGGCACGATTTCCTTTCTCTGCCTCCCCGTGTCAGTTCTGACAAGGATTGCTCAAAGGTTTCCTACCGTGGTTTTGCTTTGGTACTCCGTGTTGGTACAGAAGGGGGGCCGGGGGATGGTTTTCTTGTTGGGCAGAAAGTCAGTGTGGGATCTTTCACCAAGGGGTGGGACGAGCAGAACGGAAACACAGCGCTGAACTGCTCCGTCCTGAGCAGAACACCTGGAAGTTGTGCTCAACGAGGATAAAAATCAATCTGATGTCAAAAAACATGAAGTAGAGAGGGGAGAGATTCACTTATTGATAAACTCTCCTCTGTGGTTTGCCGGCGAGTTACCTGCCGCACGGTGCTCAGGGCCGCTGCTAATTTGACGAGGTCAGTTCAGATGGCGCTATCTGCAATGCAAACAATTACCAAAGGTGGCAAGGCAGCTTTTCTCGTATGAATCGCTAAATCATTAACTTCTGTGTCACTGAAAAAGCATCCTAGCTACTGGTTGTGTCCTTCTCAATCAATATCCCCAGACAGGGTATCCATGTCCTTTATCCCCCTCAGGAATGACTAAACCCTTCCACCCGCTCCGAATCACTCAGCTAATGGGCGCAGGAGCTGAGACCTTAATTGTCCCTGACACCAGCACAACCACTTTCCTTCTTTGCATATCAATACTATATGTCTCTGTCAGAGCAGAGGCAAATTGAGTTATGAAAACGCTAAGGCTGGTCTCAGAGTACATTACATCAAGTTCGGGGCAGGCTGACTTGATTCCGCTGACATACCTGGGAATCTCAATATCCTCCTGAAAGCAGTTATTTGTCATTCATTGTTGAGCTTGTCTACATTACACCGCTACAAAGGTGTGCGAAAGAAAAGAAAGAAAGAAAGAAAGAAAGAGAGAGAGAAAGAAAGAAAGAAAGAAAGAAAGAAAGAAAGAAAGAAAGAAAGAAAGAAAGAAAGAAAGAAAGAAAGAAAGAAAGAAAGAAAGAAAACAAAAAAAGCGAAACCAAACAAAAACAAAAAAGAGGGGGAGCACTCCAGAACTTCAGGGAGGAATCTGCGCCAAACCGAACTGTAACACCGGGGCAGGGCTAAAGAAAACGCACGAAGCCATGGCGGTAAGCAGGTAAAGGAGGTACAGAAACAAATTAATTTAATTTAAAGACGCACAGGAAGGGGAACGCGGAGCCCAGCGACTCCCGTCCCGGCGCGGGGCGGGGATGCGGAGCGCGGCGCGGGGATGCGGAGCGCGGCGCCGCTGCCCCCTGGCGGCCTCGGCCGGGTGTGCGAAGTCCCCCGAGGGCCGTGGGCAGGGAGGGGGATGCCTGCTCGCCCCGCCAGCCTGGCGGGGAAGCTTCGATACCCAGAAAGGTTTTGAGGCGCTTAAAGCATTTGAGCGCTGCCGCCAAATCCCCGTGAAACGACTTGCAGAGGAATTAAAAGAGAGGGTTGCAGCCATTTTTGTCAGTCCCTTCCATTCCGTGGTTCGGAGGTTTTAAAAACTTGGAGAAGGTGATAACAACTGAAATTTTGATTATTTTTTTATTTTATTTTATTTTTTGTGTGTGTGAATTTACACTTCGGTTTTCACTGGAATTCCTAGTTGTCTCTAACAGTAAAGAAGCAGCTCAGACAGGGGAGCTGCTCCCGTTACGCTTCACAGGCTACACCACATTTTGTAACTTCCTCAGAGAAGTTGATACACCGTCAGGACCAGGAGAACTTGAAAACTTAATTTCATTTATTTATTTATTTATTTATTGTAATGGCTTGAAAAATGCAGTTATTGATGGGGCCAGCAGCACCCGTGAGCACGGACACGACTGCTGAGCCAGTTCATGGCTTTTGGGGATGGCAGAGCAGGAATGAGTTCAGTGCCCTCCCTGGCTGCCCACTTAAGCATAAGTACGTGCTTTAATTGCATTTTGCACTAATGAGATACATTTTCCTTAACTGAAAAGGTTACGAGGATTACTCTCTGTTGGTGCAGCTGGGAATTTGTGGTTTGAAATGTCAGAAGCTTTGATTTTAAGGACAGCGGGCTTTCGAGGAACCGTCCCGTACAACTAATAGCAGAACACTGTTTTGAAGCTGTGTGCATACTGGTAGTGTAAATACACTTCTCTGTCATCGTGTCCCACATCTAGGGCAGAACAGTGCACACTTTACCCCGAGGCAGTCGCCCCAGTGGCAAATCCCATAAACCTGCTGCAGCCACGGTTGGACCACGAGAGCACTGCTGCTGTGGGAGGTCACGGTGCTCCCAAAATGCATGGTCGTCTGTGTGGGCCCCCCAAATCTGCCCTTTCTCCACACCTCCTGGCTCTGCCTTCTGTGGAAGTTCCTGCATTTGTGGGCAAGTGGGAGAAGATGCCTGCTCTTACACACCAACATGAATATTCAGCTTTGTGGCTTGTTTATTATTGGTGTGCTCCAGGCGTCGTTAGAAGTTTTGATAGAAGTATGTGCATATAATATACAGTCATTAACACATTTATTATTTGCAAATCTGCAGTTAACTGGGGCTATTAAACAAGCAGATGTGAACAGCCTGTAACCGTTTCTAGATTGCCTGGAATAGACACTTCAGCCAGATCCTGCAGTGGCATAAATGGGTGTAACTCCATTGAAATCAACAGTACTGTGAAATTTAGCCACACTGTGGCTAAATGGTACTGTGAAATCTAGCCACACCATTTGTTAAGAATTTGGGGATGGAGTTTTATTTATTCCTCTGAGGCCAATCTCGGAGAAGACTAGATTTGAAAACAAGGTGATACAACCTATCACTAGTTTTATAGGTAGTACATCTATCTTGGCAGCATATGCTGTAAAACGGTATAAACAGCTGTAGCCCTTGGAAGTCTTCTAATATTTTTTTTTGAAAAAAATATATATAACAATATATATCTTTATATATAACATATATATATGTACGTTTGCACGGCATACAAAGTATGACTCCATCAGAAATCATAAATGTTTGGTAAACTGTTTTCATGCTCTGGGAAGGACAGGCATGAAGGGCCGTGGTGGAGGAGAAGACTGCAGAGGATCAGGGAGCGCTGGGTTGGGGTCCCTTGGCACCTATGGAAACTTCCCGAGGAGTTCGGTGTCTGCGCCATGCGACCAGGCTCCTGCTTTCAGGCATTTTGTCTGTTAAGGATTTGGGGTGGGGAGACTTTCCCATTTTTTTTTTTCCAGACCTGTATTTGTTTGTTTTGTGCTCTCCCTCTGCTTCCTTGTTTATCATTACCTATTCATCAGAAGCCATGAGAGTCAGCTGCTTGGTCCTCTGGGTGTTCTTGCCATTCTATAATGTATTTCTAAATTGCTTAAAAGTTTATTTGTAGCGCTAACAGCCTGTGCTATCCTAATTTTCATTTGCATGTTTGTAAAATCACGTCAGCAGCCATCAGCGTTTAAAATCATTGCTAGCATATTTCAATTATATCCCTTTGATACTGGTAAAGGCTGTTTAAGAATAAAATAACAACCCTGCACTTAATGCAATCAAAGTTTCCTCAAAACTGGTTTATAACATCATCACTCATTCTATATGGTTGAAAACATTTTGCATAATGCTATTAGAGTGAGTTGCCAGTGAACAATACAAGTGAATATTGATTTTAATATGCACAAATAATTCCTTAAATCCCCAAATGCTTAATGAAAATCTCAGTGTATTCTTATAAAATAATTCATGGATGCTAGCTGGATAGCATGCAAAGAACGATAAATTCCTCCATTCCAGACTGCAACGCGATATAGGGCATACTTGTTTATCTTACCTGGCCTCCAGGTAAATAGATTCATTGCTCTATAAATATTTGACAAGCTCTCATTTATTTTATATTTTTTTCTTTCCTTCAAAGAAGATCACAGAAGTGTGTTTCTAAGGCTCTGTCTGCACTGAGAACATTCATAAGCCAATTCCCAGGGTTATCCATGATAGGAGCCCTGGTACTGACGATGCTTCCTAGTCAGACCTATTTTTAGCACCGTTTCACTTCACCAGAATGAGAACTAGCTGCATTGAGAACCAGAGGGGGTTTCTCCACCTGACCTCATCCTCAGAGCATTGCATAGAATGATAGAATATCCTGAGTTGGAAGGCATCCATAAGGATCATTGAGTCCACCTCCTGGCTCCACGCAGGTCTACCCCAAAATTCAGACCTATGACTAAGAGCACAGTCCAAATGCTTCTTAAACTCTGACAGGCTTGGTGCCATGACTGTGTCCCTGGGGAGCCTGTTCCAGTGTGTGACAACCCTCTCAGTGAGGAACCTCTTCCTGATATCCAGCCTGAACCTCCCCTGCCACAGCCTGACACCATTCCCTTGGGTCCTATCGCTGGTCACTGAAGAGAATAGGTCAGCGCCTGCCCTGCCCCTCCGCTCCCCCTCATGAGGAAGCTGTAGGCCGCCATGAGGTCTCCAAGTAACCTCAGCCGCTCCTCATACGTCTTCCCCTCTAGGCCCTTCACCATCTTTGTAGCATTTCTCTGGACACTCTCCAACAGTTTCACGTCCTTTTTGTACTGTGGTGCCCAGAGCAGCACACAGTGCTCGAAGTGAGGCCGCACCAGTGCAGAGCAGAGCGGGACAATCCCTTCCCTCGACCGACCAGCAATGCCGTGCTGGATGCACCCCAGGACACGGTTGGCCCTCCTGGCTGCCAGGGCACACTGCTGGCTCATATTCAACTTGCTGTCAACCACAACCCCCCAGATCCCTCTCTGTGGGGCTGCTCTCCAGCATCTCATCGCCCAGTCTGTACATATAGCCAGCGTTGCCCCGTCCCAGGTGCAGGACCTGGCACTTGCTCTTATTGAACTTCATGCGGTTGGTGATTGCCCAGCTCTCCGATCTGTCCAGATCTCTCTGCAAGGCCTTTCCACCCTCAACAGAGTCAACAACTCCTCCAAGTTTAGTGTCATCAGCAGATTTGCTCAAAACACCTTCTAGTCCTACATCCAAATAACTTAAAAACACTGAAGAGGACTGGCTTTAAAATGGAGCCTTGGGAGACCCCACTAGTGACCATCCGCCAGCCTGATGCAGCCCCATTTACCACAGCCCTTTGAGCCCTGCCTGTCAGCCAATTGCTCACCAAACATCTTTGTATATTTTTGTTTAGCTGTATGCTGGACATTTTGCCCACTAGGATCCTATAGGAAAATCTGTCAAAAGCTTTACTGAAATCCAAAAAGATCACAACAGCTGGTTTCCCTTGATCGACTAGAGGGGTGATCTTATCATAAAAGGAAATCAAGTTAGTCAAGCAGACTTCTCTGTGGGTTGGGTCCAGCATATTGGGCCCTCTGTCCCTTTCATAAGGGAGTCCCCCGCAACAATAACCCTTCTTTCTTCTTTGACAGAAGATGTAGCGATGCAGGGGGTAGGTTGCCTTGCCTTAGGCACCCCTTCCAACCAGGATGGGCTTTCGTCTCCATCGTTGTTTTGACTGTCATGTTCTAGAGCCTCATACCTGTTATGTAGGGGTAGTCAGGAAGGTGAGGTGGGCTTGCCTACCACCCCAAGCAGAAACCTGCTTCCATTCCCCCCCTTGGCCTAGGTCCCCTCCTACTGCCTGGTGGGATGGGGGAACTTTTGTCTTCTATGTAGCAGGAGACACTTGTGTTGTGGCAGGCTCCTGAGTCTGTCTCAGGGAGGGCAGAGTACGCTTCCACCAGTCAGTTTCCCTCTCTGACTCCCTTCAGGCGCCTGAGGCTGCTCACCTCCTCCTGAAGCTCCGCCGTCAGGCTGAGCAACTCTTCAACCTGGGCTCACCTCCCACAGGCATACCCCCTGCTGCTGCTGTCTGACAGAAGCCCTGAAAGTGTACTTTGATTGTAAGAGTAGAAAGCCAAAGTAAAAGATTAGGTAAATAAAAAAAGGGAGCTGAGAAGAGCCATAGGAGGGTCATGCCAGGCAGATGTAGATCCCACCTTCCAGTCCAGATCCGTACCAACCAGCTGAGGGCCTCTTCTCTCCTGTGGCCCTCTGACACTTGCAGCTGGCAATTTTACAAGGTATGTACAAGCGGGACACTACTATGCATAAAGAACTCACCTGAGATGGAAAAATCACTTTACTTGAAAGCCACCAAGCAACAGGAGACAATCAGACATCTGAGTCACTGGTAAAGTAGGTTAGATCTGCGTTAGTGACCTATGGTGAAAACATCCGTATGCTGGCAGTGCTCCTTGGAGATATGCATTGACCTTTCCTCTGTGTGGTCATTAAGCAAAAATTGCATTTTTACCTCCCCAGCTTATGCATTAAGTGCTAAGGGAAATGCTATAAACAGAAGAAATACTTTAAAACTCTACAAATTTGCTAATATTTGTGCAGCTTTATAATTTATTTATTTTTTTCACTTTTTGCCTGGTTTAATTTTGAAGACAGAGTTTGCTGTGCAAGGGAGACTTGGCACCCGGGCTGTAGTGTGAAATCACCACCCAGTAGTTCATGTTGCTGCCCATGATTTTGCTAGTCTGAGAGATGCAAAAGCATTAAGGGCATACTGATGCTACTGATGTCTAGCAAGCACTGCATCTTAACATGAGTGTAGAAATCCTTGCTCTCAATCTCATCTGCATTTACCTTCATTTCCTTTCTGAAACCTCCATCAGTTGGTCCATTTTGGCTTCATTTTGCACAGATTCATGCATGGAGTGCCGTTCCTTCTCCAAGAACGGGGAAATGTGACCCTAACGGCTTCATCCCATTGAATTCAGTTGAGTAGGTGGCGTTGCATCCCCTGAAGCATTTAGTGCACCCATTGCCACCCTTTGTCCTCCCTGGGATCCCAGGAAGGGGTGTCAGCAGCATGATGCACCGCTGTATGCAACACTCATGCACATCCACGCACACACACACGCTCAGACACCATCGCAGCATGTGCCTTAAAGCAGAAACTATTCCACTCCGTAAATTGCTTTGAGATTGTAAATTGCTTTTTGATCCTTTGGGATGAAAAGCTCTATATCAATGTATTATTATTAATGACAACAAATTATTCTTAAGGCGGTGGCACTGCTTTGCTTCCCATGGAGCGGAATGAGCAAGCCGTTTCCTCTGAGCACACCCGAAATGCAGAACGAGCCCAGCAGCCGGGCAGCCTGAAGCGAGCACACAGGATGTGTCACCATCCCATGACTGCTTTACTCTGCTAAAACATTGCTCCAAGTCTCCGGGAGGTGCGTGCTGCCACCTCCCTGGCCTTGCCACCCCCTCGTGCGCCCGGCTCCAGCCGCGCCGTCTGCGCAGCGCAGTGGTAGCCCTCGGTGGGAGCAGGCGGTAACAATGCCTTCTTTGAGAGGCTTTTGCTTAAATCGCGATTTAGTTGCTGAAATGTTTCCACCGTTTATTTTTCTAGGATCCCTTCCAGAGCTGTGTGCTCGTAAAGACCTGGCTGTGGAAGGAAATTGGGCGGGCTGCTGGTGAATTGGCCCCTTGTTTGCCCGGCTCCCCTGACCTGCACAAGGGCTTGTGGCGCTTCCAGGGCCTCGGTTGCTCACTCCTACGGCTCAGCTGATAAGTCGTTTTGGGTTAATGAATAATTCAAAGCCAAAATGCGATAATGGACAAACTGGCCTTGTTCAGGACCTGAAAACCTAGAAGGCGGGCTGGTGGGAAGTGCGGCCTCTGGCTCCCTTCCTCTCGTGACAGCATCACCACTAAAGCTGCTGGCAGTAATTTTGACCAGTACGCCGATACCTTTCTCCTGAGGTGCTGCAGCATGTAGCAGAAACGGAGTCAAGCTGGGCACAGAGAAGGGGCAGCCGAGGCTGCTTGCTAGCAGGCTGCAATTGCTGTGCACTGTAACCGAAGGATCACACGTGATGGGCTCTCCCCTGCTCCAGCACTCACCCTGATTAACTCCGCCGGATAAGCAGAAGGCAATTGTTAAGTACTTCAGTATGACTGGAGCACTTAAACAAGCCCCTGTGTTGTATTCACTGCCTATAGAGCAGCTTATTTTTTTTCTTATCCTGCCATCGACTTTTAAATATTAAGAATTTATTGCTTTGAAGGATGCCCCGTGCAAAGGCATCTTTCACAAGGCAGAGAGGCTGACAACGCTTAACATTATTCTGGCATTTGGGGAGTGCTGTTAACAAAGTGAGCTTCACAAAGATGCATTTCAACCAAGAACAATAGAAATGTTCAGCATGATATATTTGCAGCCAAGCAAGATCAGGAACAGCTTTACGCAGGCTTAAGAATGGGAGAAGCAGAGGGGTGACAAGCCTTGTAACAGCAGATTTGTTCAGCTCTTCTTTTCCTTCTGTTTTTACAGTAAGTGAAAGGCTATGGCAAACTGTTTTGTGCTAGGAACATGTTTCCTGAAAGGAGCTGGGAGAAAAACAGCAAAAACTAGCTGTGACACAACTCCCCCCACTAATTATTTCATACCAAGTTTCCCAGGCTGAAATAAAGCCAAATCATGAAAACGGTTCTCACTGATAACCATAATTTCATGTAAAATGTGTTTATTTGCTAATTTGGGCTGTCTGAGAACAGAACAAGGTGAGAAGGCTGGAGAAAATAAGAGAAGTTACTATTTTTTTTTCTTTCTTTCTGCAAAACCTAAAAAGATTCAGATAGCTGAGCTTTCAGGAGAGAGGTGGGAAGGGGCCGGGTAAATTGGTGGCTTTATCCAGTCCTGCCTTGCACGAGTCCTGCTTCGTGGCAATGTTGCCATACAGATGATAGTAGCTACCCAAGAAGACTAGGAGTGGGGTGATGGCCAGTTTTTTAACATTGGACCAAGGTTGGTAGATTTGTCCTTCTGGATAGTATACTTGGCTACTACTCTGATAGAAAATGAGTGCAGTCAGTCTTCTGGAGATCAGGGAAATATTCTGAACAGCAGAAATCTCTTTCTTCCTCTTCAGAAGAGAAGAGTGAAGAATTCAGCAACTGTGGGCCTGAGTTGTTGGGCATCAGCCAGGGGAGAATTGTTAGGAAATTCCTTTGGAGGATTTGCTGAAGAGTATTACAGCTGAAAAATGTCATTTCTATAAAAAGACCACAAGAACGATAAAAGGAAAGTCCCTTTTACCCAAGATATTGAAAAGCAGCACTGACAAGAAGAGGTTTTAGGTTTTCTGTGTGCTTTTTTCTTTTTTTTTTTTTTTTTTCCTCTTGCATGAATGTTTGTGTGAATTTTCAAATACATAAACACAGGGCTTCGATGTGGATAGTAAGGTTAACTGCAGCTGTCATTTGTGCCAAAGTAATCAAATATAAACGGTAGGAGTCAATAGGATTTTGGCCTGGTAGGCCAGATCCTTCATGGAATAGCTCTGCTATAACCGCACCTTTCAAGTACAAGAGGTAAACCCGTAGGAAGTGCAGCTAACTGTATGACCACACAGAACCACAGAATTTCCAGGTTGGAAGAGACCTCAAGGTCATCGAGTCCAACCTCCAACCTAACGATAACAGCCCACCACTAAACCATATCCCTAAGCTCTACATCTAAGCGT
>CM021734.1:27547144-27691028 GCA_011075105.1 Heteronetta atricapilla | reverse complement strand
AGCCAGATTTAGCTCCAGATGAGCTTTGGCCTTCCTAATTTTGTCCCATGACGCAAAATCATCATGGAAAAGGTAGATACAGTAAAAAGTCTAAACCACAGTAACTAGACCACATCTGAAGTCTGATGCTCCTCATACAGAATGAGCCAGAATGTAATGGCCGTGGCAACAAAACATCCTTAAAAAGTTAGGTTAGCCTACAGCTATTTACAGGATTCAGCAGTGAAAGGGAAGAGTAGAGATCCAAAGAACTGATGTTATTACTGAAGACTGTAAACTAGTCCTCAGGGACAATTAAAGGTCCATATTTGCATGGATTATTTTTAATTCTATTTTAATTTTTTGAGAACTGACTGCTCTTGTCCTCCACTCAAAACCAGAGAAGTAGATGGCTAGGGACCTGTTTATGTCTCTGCCTTTCTTCATTTCAGTTCTTCTAATGAGACCAAAATAAAGAAACCATTTATCTCTTTGCAGAGAGATTTAATATGACCTAACGAAAGCACTAACAAAACAAAGGCTGAAAATGATCATGATAGAATAGAGCACTAGTAATCTGTTCACATGAAGTTGTGTGAATTGTGTGCGTGTGTTTTCAAAAAGCAAGCCAGCTCCACAGTCAGCCTAATCATTAGGAATTTAAGAGCAAAAGGGAGCTCAGGCAGAACTGTTCTACTCAGAAGGAAGTAAACGTATGCAGTAAGTTGTTGAGCAAAGCTATCAAAACCAATATGTCAGTTGCAGAGAGACAAAGAGGGTGATGTATTTATTGTGAGTGGGGAGGGGATATTGACACAGAAACAGATGCAAGTAAGTAGGGGTGAAATGCATTTAAATGGGATAGACTGGATTATGTGGGCATAGCGTTTTATTGTGTTTTCTCATGTGCCCTGTAAGGTAGGGGAGAAATTTATTTTTACATTGGAGTTCCTGTTTAACTGGATGGGAGCTGGAGAGTTCTTTCTTTTATTGTTTTTCCAAACTAAAGGAGCATGGAGATGGAAAGCTTCAATTTTTTTCCTGACAGCTACCATTTCAAGAAGTTTAATTTCACATCCACCAGAGCACTGTTGGTCTCTGGCTTTGAGAGGACCTTGGCATTTTATACCAACAAGTAGGTTCTCGTGCAGGTCTTCCCTTCCCTCTGAAGTCAGTGGATGTCCTGTTGGGAAAATAATAATAATAATATTAATAAAATATCTGCTGATGCTGTGATTCTGATACATTTGCAAGTTACAGAGCAGAAACAGAAACCATATAAAGAGAATGTCATCTTCACAGCCCTCTGCATGTAGAGGGCTCAGCCCTGCCCTGAAGGACTGGTTCCCCTGGTCACAGTGAAACCGCTCAGGCAAGGGGTGGTCAGCCTGCAAGACCTATAAATTAAGCATCTTTGTGACATGGGAAATTAATTGGCAATGGGCTTTGCTTTTCCAAGAACTGATCAGGAGGCTTGCTTTTTCTCCCAGAGTTTTGGGCAAAGTGTCAGGTTTCTTTAAACAGTAGTTTTAATGATCCGAGCACTTCCAGGGAGTCCAGCTTCCAGCCCAGCCTCTCCCTGAAACATCGACTTCTTCCCGCAGACAGCTCTGATCACAGAGATAAGGCTGTTTTGTGAGAAGCCATCCCCTGCCCCCTGGGGTCTCCCTTGTGAAGTGTGGCAAAATGAAGAGAAGAAGGACACATCCTTTGGTCCAAAGTGATAGCGAGAAAGAAAGGAAGCGTGACCCAAGATCCCCTAATTATGGCTCGGAGCACAGAGATCCAAGGCCAGGGGTCTGGTCTTTGCCCCCATGCCACTTCTTGCTTTGTGTGAAACAATCCCCTGAGTGTGATCGTTGGCCTGTGTGTGTGCTGGCAATGCTGCGTGCAGCCTGGAAAGACTGCCCGCTGCTTTGCATCAGACCTCTCATTAGTTTGTGCTGAAATGCCCCAAAAAACAGTAATGTTATGTGGGGTAACTGCTGCATCCACTCTTAGGTCCCTGAATTCCTGGCTTGTTGATGAAAAACTCGAGCTAACATTTCAGATGTTTCTGTAGTCCCTGGTAGATTGTTCACTATTATAATTAAAAAGTGCATACTGGATAATGCAGTGTGGGATTTTTTTTGCTTTTAAGATTAGGTCTTTTTTACAGATGGATGGAAAAGAAGGCATTTGAAAAGTTGCACCAAGCCTTATGCTGGGAAAAGCCAGCCCTACATGTGAGCTGGGCCCGGCCACGCTACCATTTGTCTCATGTTCTTTCAAAAAATTGCCTCTTTCCCAAGAAGAAATGTTGTCAATTATGTGTTTATTTCTACATCTGCTGGAACCATTTTCTATTAAATGAAGTGGGAGCAATGATTAATTGGTTGCTTTGGCTTTAAGGCTTGTGCAAGCAACAGTGGGAAGAGGGGGTTTTGGAAGCTGGTCTTCTGCCAGGAGCTGTCAGTCATGTTGCTGACAATGCCGTCTCACTAGAAGGCCATATAATAACGTATTTCAAAATAAAAAGTCAGTTAGGGGAACATTCATCACTTTGAGAGCGTTTTCAAAGTGAGTGTCAGGCTTGTAATTCAATACTGCTTCAAAGCAGGGCTCCTGAGAGAAGAATTAATGGGGGAGAGGCGCAGGCAGGGCTCTCCATGTCCTTTCCTATCTAACTTTTCCTAACGGGAGGGACGTGGCTTTTGGTCACTGTCTCAGAGACGCTGGGTTCAGCCATGCCCAGCCACTGCTACCCATTGGCATCAGCGTGAGCTCGGGTGATGGTGCCCATCCTGTCCTCCGATGGAAAGGGACAGGGGGCTAATCTCAGTGCTGGTTTTCACTCTTGAAAGTGCTCTGTTGGTATGAGGTCTGTGTGAGGTAAGATGTGGGTCAGAACCGTGTTTTCCAGCTGGTATCCCTCACTTCCACGCTAAGAAAAGGCAGCAGATGTGATGGAGCAACAATTCGGTGCGCTCTCCAAATTCAACAGCAGAAAATGTTGCATCCCCGAGTTCCTTGTACTGTTGTGCTTCAGATCCTGACCTTATTCTTGATGGTTGCCTCTTGGCAGCTGCCATTCAAAGCTGAAGTTGTGGGATCCTGGCACAAACTGATGTTTTGCTATAGCCTGCGGGCTGTGAAGCTCCACATCTTAGCCCGTGATCTACCCACAGTCATGTGAGCTCCTAGGGGGTACTCGAGTCCTCCAGTGAACTGCGTGCTTTTACATTTTCTAGATAATAGGGTGAAACTATGACATGCTAAATTGCTCTTCATGATGGTTGAGGATGATTTTTATCAGTACTTGATTCGGTCTTTAAATTAGTCTTGCCATTTTTCCAGTGGCATTGCTTTGGGCTAACATAAAGATGCTATTTTTTCTGATCTTGGTGTTTCTGTGCACCATGCCAGCTGCTCTAGGTCTAGATGTGGGGGAACCCTTTCACTGTTCCCTGACAAATGTGCCTTTGGTCTCACCATGATCTTATCTAACATCTCCATCAGCCATGCGGGAGCTGGTGGGGTTTTTAGACTCAATTTCTCTTAATCATATTTGGAATACAAATGCATCTTAGTCCTACTTGTCACAAGTGGAATGCAGTTTTCTGAATTCCTTGTCCCTCTGGGTATTGGCACATACTGCTTGTCAATGTCGCTGAGCAGAAGACCTCAGCTATTGCTGTGAGCGATCTCCAATAGAAAACAATGTCTGCTGACTGCAGACTAAAGGATCAAGGTGCTATCAGTGAAACTACACTTTGTTTTCACCTTTAGATGTCTGGTAAATGAAAATTGTTCTTCAAGGTTTCAAAGAGGGAAGTGTTGAAAACTGTTAGCTAAAAGCTTTCTGCCTGACAGCATTAATTTCCTATTCATTTCATTAAAGGGACATTTTTGGGGGGACATGTAAATTACAGAATGCTCCTAGCAAAATAATAGCTTCAGGAAAAACATGTTATAGCTCTTCTTAATCAAAATAAGGGCAAGTTGTTTATCCAGCTGAGGAGCTGGCAATCACTAAAGCTTCATTTTCTGTTTTTCACACTGAAGAAATCATATTTAAGATACAAACATGGACATATTTCAGTAAAGTACATACCTAGTGGCTATTTGTTTGTTCTGAATGTGTTTATGCTTTGGTTTCCTTTTTTCTTCCTATGTCTCCCTGTCCGCACATCACCCACCTTTTTCAGCCCTGCCATGTCAGCCAGTAAGAAGCAACGTTGAATTGTTGGATAAAACAGAATTCCGCCTCTGTAAGATAATGAAGCAGATATTTTCATTGTTTAGATAAAAGCTGATGTTAATATCTCCTGCTGGAGTTGAATGATTCTTGTCTTAGTCACATAATAGATCAGGTGGGAATTTCTGCTGGCGCTGGTGCCATGATACTCAAGACCAGCTCATGTTAACTCTACACGTGTAGGTAATTAACGTGAAGTGGAAGGAAATCCAGAATTAGACCACTGATGCTAGTTGAGCTTTTCAGAGAAGATTGGATGCAAAATGCCTGGAGATAGCTAAGGCTGTGGTCTTCATATTAAAATAGAATAAATGTATTTGTGAAATAACACTGCGGTTTACTAGCTGTACTCCCTTGCTTATTGCTTGTATACTCACGAGGACTGGTAGCATGCTATGACATGTCTCGGTAACTCCTGGAACCTGGGTGCTTGTCTCTTCATAAAAAACTAAGGCACAGTAAAACTAGGGGCTATTTTTTAAAGTTAAATATATGGATTTTATTTTTTTCTAGTACGTACTGTGTCAGATTTGCAGAAATGGAGGTGATTTCTGCTGACTGAAGATTGGTGAATTGGTAGTGGGATAGCCGTGAGGAGGCCTGACGGGCTACATGGAGATGGGGCTGGGCTGTGGGTTATCACTGTGGGCTACCACACGGTAAGCACTTGGCTTTTCCTTTGAAGAGTTTTGTCAGCATTTCTAACCGGTCTGTGTAGAGTCTGCTGGAAAAGGACAAAATAATAGCCCCGTGTTTGGACAACACGTAGACTGGAAAGCATATTCACACTGTTGCGCACTTTTCATTTGGCTTCCTTGATCTGCCCCAAGAAATGTATCTGCAGATTGCAGCATGGCAGGGAGTTGGAGCAAAGAGCCGGGGCCTCTCCACGTCATGTCAGAGGGCAGGAAACTTGTGATTAGTGCTGCAACAAAATCCGACTTTTCAGTGCTAATGGTTGACTTTATTAACAGTGGTGCTGGTGCACATGGGAAGCAGGAAGGAGAAATCATTGAGTAAACCACAAAGAGCCATAACATTCCCCAGAGATATCTCTTTTTTTTTTTTTTTTCTTAGACATATGAAGTGTGGCATGCAGTGTTCTTGCCTGTATTGCATTCTCCATCTGGCTGGTTACTGAAAACTCGGATTCTCCTGGGCTTTTCTGAGTTATTTACTTTAATATTATGCCTTTTATAGAAAAGATTATCTTACAAACTGGATTCTCCATAGTGGAGAGATTTTTACGGTTTAATCCTGTTTTTGATATCTAATTCTATTTTTTCCCCTTAAATTTAATATCATTTCCCCTGACACACATACATAAACATGCACAAGATTTCATGTCTTATTTTTTGTAGTAGTGTCTCATGCAGAGATTCTTTTCTTACCACAGTTGATGGAGAAATAGCTCCTATGGGATTTGGAGAATTGTTCTGTACCTCCAGCCTAGGGACGGAGAAATCCCTGTGCGCCTTGTTCTCTTTAAATGGAGACTGCAGCCAGAGCCCAATTAATACAGCGGGAATCCTTACATTGATTTCAGTTACCTCTTGATCAGGCTGTCTGTCTTTTCTGCTTCGTTATCATTATCACTGAGCATACCATGAGCACACCTTGTACAGAAGCAGTTTTAGGCATTTCACATGAAGTAGTATGGAAGCAGCTTTAGGGGTGCAGAATGGGGTCCAGAATTAACCATATTTTTTTCTGTGATGGTGCCCTTAGAGGAGCACAGCAGTGCTGCTTTCTCTCTCTGTCCCTGCTCCTTTTCTCCTGGGTGTGCACTCAACATTATGCTCAGAGGCATCTGTGCAACGGGAGCGAAGTCTGCTCCGCACAGAACGTTTCGCAGTGGCTGTAGGGCTCTGTTACGAGATTATGGACGGGAACTATCAGGAACTGAGCCTGGGCTGTGAGAGACCAGAAATCTGTTGTTCTACTTTCCTCCTGCACAATTTCTCTCAAGATATTGGCTCTTCAGAGGAGGGTTCAGGGCTGTAGCACCCCCAGCTGGCACTTATTTTTTTTAATCAGGAGGTAATTAGCTGGTATACATAAGGGCTGATGATAGCATGCTTTGGGTTTCTCTGGTGGAAGTGCTTGGGGTGTGGTGAAGAAAGTCTTCCAGTGAACAGCTACAGCAAAATGGCTGGAGTTTTCTTGATTCTGGGATCACACTGGGGGCTTTTTTCTGTTCTTCTGCTGTCCCATGCATTGTGCTCACAGGTATGTTGCTGCATTATGCAGCGAAAGATGGATCTCATCTGTTTCAGGTATTTAATTTTAGGCAAGAATTTTTATTTTCTTTACTTTTTAAGACTTCCATGTAAAGGTTCCGTGATGCCTTAGGCAAATCTCTAAGAGTTAAAGCAGAAAGCTTAGGGCTGTGCTTAGTCTTCCCTAATTTCTTCAGCCTAATGGCTGAAAGGGGTTTAGATTTCCACTGATTGACCGCTGAACCCCTCCCTCCCCCAACCAACTCCACTTCTCTGGCCCGGATCAATGTCAGTAGTTAAATGGATCGGTTATTTGAAAGCTGTCTGTTGACCTTTCCTTTGTGATTGATTGCATGAAAAGTGCACAGGAGTGTGGCTTCCAGCTAGGCAAGCGGACGCTGCTGACGGCTCTCTTTCACCGCTCCCCATAGCCCACTAGCATTTCCCACAGAGGAATAGGCTGCCTGCAAAGATGCAGGACTGGGAGTACTCTCAAGTAACCATAATGAAGCTGAAAGCTAGCTCTAGTCTTCCTCAATGGCCAAGAGGAATTATTTATGAAGAGAAGACCAGGCCTGAGTGGTTTACTGGCCTTCAAAACGCTTCCTGACCGGAGGTCTGGAATCGGAGAGCCACAAGAGCCCAGGGTGACAGTTGCCTAGAGGTGTTTGCCTGTGTCCTACCAAAAACAGGGAAGGAGGACAAAGCCAGGGCCATCTGACTCTGATGCACACACCATCATGCACTTGCCATCTTGCACGTGTGCTGTCCCAGCCTGGAGAAATAATTAACTTTATCTTTCAATATGCATTTGAAATACAAAAACAGCCTGCAGGAGCAGATGCATAGAATTAGTCTTGGTGCAACTCTTCTTTCTCATGCTTTCCGAGTCTAAAAGTAATGTTGTCAGGGCTTTAATTTGCTTTAAATCTCCTGTAACCAATTCCATGGTAACAGGTTTTGATTTCTGGCATATGGAACATTTTAGTTGCTCCCAATTGTTAACATTATGAATAATAAACCCACCTTTTAACTCCTAAAATAAAGTTTGACAGTGCAGTAAGTGACGTTCTGTTTGCACAGAAGCAGAGCATACAAATTACCCTAAATCAGGTAATAGGAAGCTGATGTATGATGATTGTGTTGTTTCATCACCCACTTTTCAGTAGGTTGTGCAGGATCGGTAATTCACTGCATGATCTCCCTTTTAAATCACTCTCTTAATAAACGTGTAACAACACTATCCTGATGTAGGGCACAGCATGACTCCATGCTTAATCTATATTTTACCATCCAGGAATACACCACATGTAATGGAAAGGTTCATAATGTCAATGCTCGATGGCGATTATCAGGGAATTGCTATCTCTAGAGTGTGGGGTGATACGGAGAGCTGGAGAGGAGGCTGGAGCAGGCTGGGAATTAAGGTTTCTGCTGGTAAATACCATGTACCAAAGCCTGGAGTAGATTAATGGGGAATGCTGGCCGGTTTGACAATTGGAACAAAAGCATTATTTGATGATAATTCACCATCAGCTGGCTTTTCTGTTGCCCACCACTGCTCTGTAACTCTGGCTAGTGGTGGTTTGTCATGCGTGCAACAACTTTGGATGAGAGAGCCATTGATTTGAATGTGATTCCCGTGTTAAAAGGTGCAAATGAAGAGGGCTTGGTTGTAGTGCTGTTGCAGTACGATCAGCCAACTTTGCCCTTCTGACTGCTGGTATCTGTTTTGGGATTGCCACAGCTTGTGCCTTGCTGTGTGGGTCTGGGTAGTGGGGTTGAGCTGGAGAAGGAGGTGAGCACCCAGCTCCTCGGTGGTCCCCAGCTGCTGGGACAGGGAGCAGACCCGGGCCAAAGTCTGCAGCTTGGTGAGGGTTATCCTTGCACATTCGTGGCTTTAAGGGACCTCTGAGCAGCCAGAAGTGAAGTTGCTATGGGGGAAATCCTGCAGATCCACCTGAAGGATATTTGTTATGGTTCTGTATGGTTCCATCTCCACTCTATGTGTGGCTCCACACCCCTCTCAGTTTTCATAAAAGTTGTATAAGGCTTTTTCCCCCCAGTTAAGAGAAGTAGTTTATGAACTGTGTCCTTCTTTTCTCACTTGCTTCTCACAACAAGGGGCTCATTATAGCAAAACTCCCCCATTTGCCTTGAATACCCTATTAATTAATGAATGTCATCTGTTGCTAATGATGAAAAGTACTGATGGAGAGGCTTCACCATCACTTCCACATCATCTTCTAAATGGCTTATTAAAGGACCAGGGAGAGCTGTTTCAGGGTTAATAAAAGAAATTGTAGCTCTTGTAATTGATAGTAGCTCCTGTTCATCTATCCAGTCAAAACTAATACCTTTTTCCTAAGGGGCGAGTGATCAAATGGTGAATTACCAAATCATAGGGAAATGAGATTATTTCAAGCTTTAAAATGACTGTAATCAGGAATAGACAACTTTTTCTATTGGTGCAAGATACCTTAAGATTCCTTCTTTTGGAGGAAGAGAGGGAGGAAGGAAAAAGGAGACAGAAAAGGAACAAAATAAACTAACAAGATAATTTGGCAGCTCTCCAGCCCGTTTGCTAATGCAGTTTGAAGCTGGTGCATGCTCAGTCAGCACAGCTGCATGTTCCTTACCCTGCTGGCTCACCTGGAGTGGCTCCATGCACATCTCTTGCTTTACTCAAGGTGAGTTGGTTGGGTGTTAAGCAAAGCAAACTCACAGTATTTAAGAAATATTTCTGCTTTTAACGTTGAGACATTTAGACTCATGCAGGACTGTCACAGAAATGGCTTTGTCCTCGTGCTCAGGTCTTTCACCAAAGTAATGCAGAGAATCTAGGATGAGAGGAGCTCTAAGTCAATTTAATGTCCACTGGGCTGGCGACTTCCTCTTTTCTACAAGCATTTGGACTTGGTTCTAGGAATTCCTGCCCTTGTTTTTAAAATATATACTTCTCTGGCATTAAAAAGAAGTAAAATAAAAACCAAGAAAAACAAAAAACCCTATAGGGATGTTCTTCTGTTGCAAAGATGTAATGAGATACTTCAATAGGACTGGGAACTACATACAAGCATTTAGGATTACAGCTCTGTTCGCAGGGGAATTAAATGAGAATAGCCCGCACCCATTTGAGTCTGTTCTGACACAGACCAGGGACTTGGATTTCAGTTTTTACTGAGAAACACCCACTGAGTGTCCTGGCTATTAGCTGTTGGGTTTGTCTCTGAATCAGAACTTGTATATTTGATCTGAGGGTAAAAAAAAAAAAAACTGGCAGAAGCTTCAGAGAATTAAGTTTATTTCATCCAAATCTTCTTTATGGATACCATGCCAATATTCCTTCAGAAGGAAGGGAAAGAAATTAGTCTAAAAATCTCAAACCTAAAAAAAGAATGAAACAAAATATAGACTTTCATACTGGTACCCACTCTCCCTCCCTTCCATGAGGATCCTTTCATTGCCAAAGTTAAAATGAAAGGATGACTCTTTTCAGCAAGCTCCGGGCAAAATCCTTGTCCCAACCCTCGTGTCCTTGCACACTGCCTGAGGGAGAGCTTCTGTAGACCCAGTGCAGAGGGGAGTCCTCACATCTCCCACTGAATATCGCCAGTTAGGTGAATTTCTGAGCATGCATCGATGCCAAGGGCAGGCAGTTACCTGGGGCTGCCTGCACTGCTTCGTGGTGGGGAGTTCCTCCTGAGCAGAGGACTCGATTCCTGTTCCAGGTCTAGCAGCACGCCCAGGGTAGCAGCCTCTTACCTTTGAGCAGAACCAGGACTGAAGAATTGTTTGGATGGCTAAGTAGAAGTGAAGACAATGGGAAGCTTTCCCTCTTCCTCAAATTTTGCAGGGAAAGGACATCTTCATGGCTCTCCTCCTCACCCTGCCCTGGGTGCCTGCCTGTTCCTGGGGTTGCAGACCTCTGCACCCACACTTCAGGGAGCCCAGCCACCCTTTTTGTGCTATACTCCCATGGCTACCTGACATCTGATAGACGGGGGAGTAAATACAGTCCTGTCTGCTGCTGGTGTAAAACAACACTCATCCCTCTTGGATAGCTCGGAGTCTGGGCTTTGACTTTCATCAGTTTTATTTCCCAGCCACTCGGTAATTCCTTCCAAGCAGAAGTTTATCTGTTTCTCTTCCAAGTTACACGCCCCAGGCACGGGACACCAAACAGGCTTTTCTCCATAGGGAGGCAGAAAGTGGCAGGTTGATAGAAGACCCACTAGGCCTATTTAACCCCCTGCCAGTTTAATATAATGATCCAAAACCCTGACCCAACATGCTGCCTAGAAAAAAAAGGGGGGAAATATCAGGCAATGTTTTCATTTCATTTAGAAGGAGAAAATGAGACATTCTGAGAGATGAAGTGATACGCCTAAGGCTGTGCAAGGGGTCTGACCAGAGTTCAGACCTGAATTTACTGTTGCCCAGCCATGTAACTCAAGTTCAAGACTTTTTCTAACCTTTAAGTAAAAACTGTTTAAAAGCCAAACACTTAGAGTTCTTTCTGGCATGGCTTCTTTCACATCATCCCAATAAAACCAAGGATATTGGAACATTTAAGAATAAACCCAGGTCACGATATCCTGCATTTTTTTTAAAGCCTCCCAGTGAATTTTGAGAACATAATTTGTATTTTATCGCAGCGAAAAGTAGCACCTGCAGTAGGTTTATTTCTTTACAAATGTCAAATCTAATGTTTCAAAGAAGCCTCAAGACGAAGTGAAAATGAGAGCAGAAGGCTACATAGCTGTCATTAGCCTTAAGACTGTTTATGAAAACCCGAGATGACCTACAGCTTTAAATGACATTGATTGGCGTACTTTAACTTTGTGCTAATGGACTAATGACTTGCAAAGCTCTGAACAGTCAAAGGAAAAAAAAAGACTGGCATCTGTGAAAGATGTTGATTGCAATCTGTGGTATTCAGCTGACTTTTCCAATAAGTGTTAAATATGCAGGACACCACACAGAATTGTAATTGTTGCTATTTAAAACAAAAAAAATATTTCCTCAAATAACAAAGTCTTTTGTCTTCAGTGCCGAATCATACAGACCATCAAAATGAGTACTTTCAACTGCAGCCTTTTGACAGTAGAGGCAAACCTCGTTACAACCCAGCAGCGTGTAGCTCCTGAAAAACCAAATCTCCAGTCTAAAGGGAAGAGGACTGAGTGAGTAAGGCTAAAAAAAAAAAAAATCACAAAATTCCTTCCTCCTTCTGCTGCGTAATGGCAACTCTCTCTCTGATTCTCGTTTTCCCCCTGTAACTCAGTGGGATGCTTAGGGCAAAGGGAAGGGCAGGATTTGGTCTTAAATTTCCAACGTGGTGGTGCCTGTTTCTTCTTCTTTCATTACCCTGAGTAAAATGTGCCAGTACAAGAATCCTTTTGAGACATGAAATACTGCCAGAAGGTCACTGTTTAGAGCACAGCCAATATAGTACGAGACGCTGCTAATCTACCCCTTTTATGATGAATATGTTGACAAGCAGCTGAATTTTAATAATTAATCATGATAAAACTAAGGAGAGTTAATTTAAATTCTGATAATGGAGAGTGGTGCAACTACTCAAGTAGGCAGTTTCTGTTAAGTTTCACCTCTGTTAATTTTAACCAAAGGGAGCACTGTCGCTTTTAATTATCAACAAGAAGCTCTCGGTGCTGTAAGGCTGACACGGAGGAGGTCAGTGCCAGTAAATGTTAACAGCTTAAAGAGAAAATGCAGGGAGAGTACATAAAAATCAGGCTAAAGCTAATCAATGGGATTGGTTCCTCAAGCTGTGTGCTTGCTTAGCTATATTGGTGCATTAGTGGAGAAAAGTAAGCAAACTTGTGCAATGACGAAGACAGAGAAAGTACATGTTTGTTTTCCCAAATGTGTCAGTTGCAAAAAGTCAGTGTGAAACCTCGACCTTTATCAGAATTGCCATCATCTCTAATGGGACCAGAGTTTACCAATTTACATGCATGCTTGCCAGTGTTATCATGAGCTGTCTGTCTTTGCAATTTCCTCCTCTTTCCTTTAAGTGGACAGAGCAGAAACATTTTGGATTCCCAAGGAAGTGAGGCATATACGCTCTTGCTTTTGTCAGGCTACCCTTCCAAAAAACTGTTTTAATAGCCAATTTCAGCAGAAAGAGGCAAGGGGACCTCATGAAATGCTTCTCTGAGCTCTTTGAAAATCAGCAGCAGGATGCAAGAAGGGACCTACCTGATGTCCGGGTGGAGCAAAGGGTTCAAGCCCCCTGCCCCTGCTGCCCTACCCCAGCAGCCGTACTGGGAAGCCTGCTGTACTGCCAGGGACGAGAGCCCAGCGGGACTGGGAAGGAGGTCTAGGGGATGTCAGGCATGAATTCAAAGGGAACCAGGCTTCATCCCTTCTGCTGCTTATGGAATAACTTCTGGTTTTGTATCCCAGCTGACAAATGCATCGTGTTTTCTCAGGGCTGAAGGTGATGGAATGGGGCACTGCCCTGTGCGCTCTGTTTCAGATTGCCAGCACAGCATTAGCTGCGTGGTGCCTGAGTACTCTCTTGTGTTTCCTGCTACTTACGGGAGGAAATTCCTGGCATACTGAGACTACTGAGGTACCTATTCAGTTATCAGGAGCATTTGGCAAGCTTCTAAGGGCAACCACTGTAGCTGAAATGTTATTTTAGTAATTTTACAAAGCCCTTTGATAAACGGAGGCTGACATTTCTAAGGCACCCTGTTCTGTTCACCTCTGTGGTGGTCGGAGCAAGCCAGTGGAGAGGAAACACCTCACATGGTGTGGCTCAGGTTACACAAATCAGATGATTTAACAGGCTTTTCAATGTTTGCTGCTTAAATAGCCAGTTTTGTTCCGTGCCTGGTTGAGTTCTCAGGGGGCTGACATTCTCCACTCAACCATCTTATTTGCAAAAGTTGGGCATCCATGTTATAGATGCATTCATACGTTTTTAAAAGAAGAAATAATAAAGCTGGGCAGTAAGTAGTTAAAGTATGCTACGTGTAATATTCAGAGTTACTTTATTTGCCCTTGGCACCGTATCAATGGCAAAAAAAAAAAAATTAACAACAACAAAAAAAATGCATTCAAAGAACGGATGCTTCTGAGAAGCTCTGTGAGCAGTACCCGCTTGCCACTCTTACATCTCCAAAGTGTGTGATCTTGTCTCTGTTAGCTGTTTGTTTTGGCCAGGCTCCAAGAGATTTGTACTACAGGCTGTTTTGTCCCTGTAGCTGACATAACTCACAGTTTTTGCCTTTGGTTTTTCACTAGAGGTAATGGTATTTGTTGTACCGCACAGAGTAACTCCATCTCACTGTTTGGAGCTACATGTCACGTTGTGTTGATGTGTGACACAGGCACATCCTGTCATGATTTTATGTCACTGCATGACAAGACACCTTCCTCATAAATTAACACCACTTGATTATGTTGCAGCCTTGGGTCAAGGTACTCCATTATGTATTTGCAAAGTTTCACAAGTCCAGGAGACCCAAACTGATTCAGAACAAAAGTAAAGCTTCAGGCTAAGCTTGTGGGATGTGAGATACTCCCCATAAAAATGTGGGTGTCCCGGGAACTTCTCTGTAGACAAAATTTGCCTGATCTCCCAGCCTGAAGCTGTTACTAAAATTGCTTCTGAGTTGGCCATCAAGCCTAGGTGTTGAAGTACTTGTGTGTCAGGCATCCATTCCCCTAAATACAGACAATGCATAGATTCAACCTGCCAGTTTTCAGCCAGGTTGAAGGAGGGGAGCCCTCCAGTGTTTGTCCTCCTGACTCCCCAAACCCACACACAGCAGTATGATGGGATGAGGCAGACACACTGTGCATTTGAAGGATGGTCGTCTGTAAGGCCAGGACCTGCACCCAGGGCACAACCTATCCGTGGGCATCCATGATCCCGAAGTCATTACACTTCTGTATAGCAACCTGCTGCATGAAGTGTGGCGCTCTACGTATGAGCAGAGAATGTTACCAGGCAGTCACAAATAAAGTCATACCTATTTTAGAGTAAATCATAATTAATTGGCCATGTCCCCAATAAAATGTGCCAACATTTCTGAAGTCATGTGTGAACCGCAAGTAATTATAGCCAAATATCTGCACAGAAGGGTCGGGTGTGTTTCACATGCCCTGGGAAGCCCAATTACTTTGAACCAGACTTTGAGAGCTAAGTCTATATCTCAGGGGTCACCAAATTCAACCTCCTTTATGTTAATGCTATCACCTACTGACTTGATTTATTTCTTGAGGTAATTGCATATGTTATTACTCTATTACTGTAGAATTTTTGTTATACTTCACTCATCTATAAATTCGAGGCCAAAATAGACTGTATATCTGATAATCTTTTTATTTATTATAGCTACAGAAAGAAATAACTTAATAACATTTTTAAGTATGATGATTTGTATCAGCAGCCATCAGCTTCTTTTTGGCAGGCTGAAGAAAGAATAATATTGTATTCTCTCTTCAGAAATACCTGTCTGGGGGTTGGTTTCCATACATGCCTGTAAAAGTTTGAGGATCCTGTGACTTTTTCAAATGTCAAGGATTTTTGTAGGTGACAGAAATGAGCTGAAAGTCTAAAATTAGAAAAGGAAAAAGAAAACCGAAGTTTTTTTTTCTTGCCAGTCATTTGTCACTTTACAGCATATAAAATTCTGGAGCTTTTTTTATCCAGCTTTCTACTCGGTACATAACATCAATAACTACTTATATCTTCAGTACAATCTATGATGAGAAGACAACTCAAGTCTAGCTTGTTCATGATTTATTGTGAAAGGGTTAGCTATTAGTGTCCTGGTTTCAGCTGTGATAATTTTCCTCCCAGTAGCTGGCATGGTGCTGTGTTTGGGGCTTAGGATAAGAACAATGCTGATAACACACAGTTTGTTGCTGCAGAGCAGTGCTTACACCAAGCCAAGGACTTTTCAGCTCTTCCTTTTCAGCTCCTCGCTCTGTCCTGCCAGCGGGCAGGCTGGGGGTGCAGCAGGAGCTGGGAGGGGACAGACCCAGGACAGCTGACCCAAACTGGCCAAAGGGGTATTCCATACCATCTGGGGTCATGACAGACAGTAAAACTGCTGGGGGGAGTTGGCTGGGGTATTGCTGCTCAGGGACTGCTGGTCATTTAGCAGTGAGTGGTGAGCAATTGCCTTGTGCATCACTTGCTTTGTATATACTTTTTTATTTTTTGTTGCTATTATCCCTTCCCTTTCTGTCCCATTTAACTGTCTTTATCTTTACCCACAAGTTTTGCCTTTTTCCTGAATCTGTCCCCCATCCCACTGACAGGGTGAGGAGAGTGAGCTGTGTGGTGCTTAGCTGCCCGTCGGGCTGAGCCACAGCAATTAGGTTTTGATTTCTGGCCAGCAGGAAGTCCCTGCGCTTTAACTATCCCAGTGAATAGTACTGCAAGTTTTCTCAAATCATTCAGCCGATACAGATCTAAGCGGTGAGCTCCATCCGACAAGCTCCTGTATTAAATAGTTAAAATCGCCTCCCACATTTTGGCTTTTCGTGCATTTTAAACAATGGATGTCACATGTACTCCTTCCCTAAGCAAGCAGGGCAATAAAGTAACCCATTCTACATCGCTTGAACAGAAGTAATGATGAGAGTGCTCAGTGTTTAGCAGCTGACAACCTCACTTTAGGTTGGAGGCTCCAGGAATTACAAGCAAAAAGGGAAAGGCCGTAGTTCTGCTAAGTGTTCTCCACGTCTTGCATTTCCTTTGCTTTACGGTGATTACAGAAGCCCAGGTTTGTCCCTTATGCACTAGGTGTGATAGCATGGGAGTTTTAAAATGCTCCTTTCTCTGCTTGTTTCTGTCTCTTTGTTGCTCACTACTTGGTTTTTTTTCCTTGCTTGTCTGCTTTGAGGCAGCCACAAGGCTGCCACGCTGTATGGGAAAAAAGAGTAAAACCTGTTAAATAAATCAGATAAAGAAAATATCAGTCAATGTCTTACGGGAGTTTATCTGTCTTAAATTACTTTCATATGAGTGGTGAGTGCTGAACTGCAAAGAAAAGCAAGTAAGTTGGCAGTACCTCTGGCCACTTGAAGATCTCTTGTGGAGAGTTTCATGCTCCTTTTGCGATTGTTGGACGTCGTCTGCTTGGACTTTTCATAGAGAAAACCGAAATAAAGATCATGAAACCAGCAGTGAAAGAAAGTCGGGATTTTCTGCCTGTGGACTCGGAACTATTGCCACGTTACTGCCGACAGCTCACTGGTGGCCACCGGTTGCTCTTGAAATGAGCTGTACTTTACGCAGGCTAACAATGGGCTCCCAGAAATTTGGGTTAAAAAGAGATAAATATGCTGGGGTTTTCGTTTCCCTTTATTTTGAACATTTTTTTTTTTAGTTTAGTTTTTTGTTGTTCTCTTTTTTTGAAGCAAGTGGCAGGGTGGAAAGCACTTCTATATCTTGCAGAATGGAAACTCTGAAACGTAAAACTCAATACTGTTCAACTATTATCACCTGCTGTTTATACTGCACACTGCAGGATCTGTCCAGAGATGCCAGGAATGGATGATTTCAGCTCTGCAGAGCTCCCCAAATCAGTGTAGGCACAGAGAAGCTGACATGGGCCAGATCAGATTTTTTTTTTTTTTTTTTTTAAAAAGGCATTGAAACAGAAGCTTATCTGCTTGCTGTAGTATGGCATCATTTCTTAAGTGTATTTCATGGGAGAGGAGAGGGTTGCTGATCCGCTGGGCTAGCAGCACCAAGCAGTTGGCTCCTGGATGCTTGGCCATGGTAGAAGGGTGAAAACAAGTCTATTTTCTGGCCTGTTGTGGGGAGAAAGGCCGCATCCCTCTCAGGGTCTCTTGGAAATGGACCAGGATTGGGGCCAGGGATTTCCTCTAAGGAGAGAGACTAGTACAGGAGACTTTCACCTAGATGCAAAAGCTGCCAGATGGGCTCTGGGGGCCCAAGTGGGCAATCAGTCAGCTTGTGTAGATGTAGGGCTGCAGCAATAATCACCAGACCAACGTGTTCCCAAACACAGACAAATGCACTGGGTCATGGGTTTGAGAGGGAAACCGGTATTGAATACATCTCAAGGAATTTTGATTGAACAGTGTGTGCTATGCGCTGTAAGTTGCATTTTTTAAGTTTAGCTGTGATAATTTTAGAGTGATTAATGAAAATCATGTAAGTAAAGATGTCATGACAAGGGCAGAACAAGGATAGTGGTGGAAGGTTTGGTGTTTAACGTGGCAATATCCCTTACATGTCTTATGCTGTTCAACCCAGGTGACTCATCCCAAAGCATCGTTTGTTTCCTCATGTGTGGTGCATGCACAGGGTGAACAGGAAACCCCAAATCTGTTCCCACAAGACAGCAGTGGGAGAACACTCACTGATACCTATGGTAGTGAGACTCAGCTTCGCTCCCTTGATAGGCTGCATTGTCTAGAAGGTAAAACTTTCCATTTGGGAAACTTTGATAACCCTGTGCTAATTGATAAGGATCCTGCTGTTCTTCCAGCAGTGAGTAGAAAGCAGAGGATGCTACCGGTGTGTCAGATCACCAGGTACCAGAGACATCACCGGGCTGGCTGGGTGGCTCGCTTGCTGGCGTGCTTTCCTATGATCTCAAAACTCTGCTGAAACTTGGTGGAAAAGCCATAATATGCGAAACAAACATGGTGCTGGACAGGCAACGTCAAGCAACTGATGAGGTTAGGTCATGCAGCAATACTCCTGCTTGGGGCTGTCTGGTCTGGTTCGGTCCTCCCGAGCCTCTTTAATAGATGAATACCCCGTATTAAACAATGAGGTGCTTTATGATGAAAGTCTTCATGATATTGTTGATACCTTCTGTGAAATTACTGTTAGCCAGTTTATAGTTCCCCTGACTCTCCCTTCATATAAATGCATGTATGTATGCAATATATGTATTTTGAAAACCAACCTCATATTTCATCTGTCCTGGGAAAAGCCTGTTCCCAGAAGACCCTCGTTTTTCCCTAACATGTGCTAGCAGCAGCGAGTTAATGAATTTTTTGCCTCTTTCTGTAAGAACTTTCATCAGAGACACTTCAGTAACAGGGCAGCGCTGGATGTAAATGGAATAGAAATTTCACGTAGTCGAAATGCCTCCTTTGATGGAAGGGAGCAAAATTACAAATGTCAGATATTCCAAGCTGTTTTGAGACTGATGGATTCATTTGAAATCCTACATAGGTGCAGAGAAACAGCTCGGAGGGGGCGGGAGGGAGGGGGATTGATCTTGTTTACCTACTGACACGTTCCTTCCACAGTTGTTTGTCTGTGCAGGAATCTGCCCATGCAGAATGGTATGCACTGGGGAGGAAGAGTCGTTTTAGAGCTTTCAACTGATTTCTTTAGAGTATCTGGGTTGTCAGAAGGGGGGGTGAATGTTGCACTGATCCTTCTTAAGCTTTAGAAAAGAAGCCCGGGATTCATTTAAGCCTTTAAGATGTTTCAGTGCCTGAGCCCTCCTGCAGCATCCCAGTGCAATGCTGCATCACTCTGAAGAAATACTTCATATCTTTCATTCCTATGTGGTAGAGTTAGCTGTGGGACTGGCACAAAAGGTAGCATCTGTACTGGTAGGCTGTGGTCCTGTGCATGGTTCTCATTTATTTCCCGTCCTCTGCTGAAAGTCCACGTGCTTTTAATTCAAAAAGCTCTGCCCTCTCTCTTCCACCCTTACACCCACACTGTGCTGGGGACTGGGGGGTGAAAGGGAAGAGAATCCAAGTTTCCCTGTGACAGCGTTGTTTGTAATGATTTATTATTTCTATTAACATAACCCTCAGAGGCCGCGTTTAAGGATCAGTTCTTAATTGCGCTGGGTGCATCGCAAACATGCGGTAGAAAAAGGCAGGTGTCATCCTGGAAATGACTGCTAGTAAAAATCCTTTGTTGGCTGCATGTGAGACAGGTGTGTGAGGTGGATGCAGGGGAGAGCAATTGCACGAGGAAAAATTGGGAACAGGGTTGCTCCACGGTACGTATATGCATAAAGGTAAGGGTGCTAAGGCACCAATGCAGTCATGCACCAGGTGTGGTGTGCGAGGGAGGGACCAGCCCTCTCCACTGCCTCCAAGTGCGTCCTTACCTCTCTGCCTTGCCTCTGCCCTTCCTCCCTGGCTGGCAATATTACAGCTGCTTGCTGTAACCCTGCAACCAGTCTCTGTGGCAGGAGCTAGGAAATGGAAGAACAGAAAAAGGAAGAGTTAGGGAAGGGCAAAGTGGTGGGTGTTTTTTTTTTTATGGTCTTTTTTTTCCAAGTCTTTCTCCTGTCTCTTCCTGCTGAAAAAGGTGGAGCCTGTGTTATGTTTAAGGGTAGTGTGGACATAGTTGTTGCCTTCAGCAACAGCACGCTGAAAAGCAAACTTACTGCAATTACAGTTTTTGATTGTTGCTCCCATGAAGCAGCAGCCTGGTTAACCCGGTGATAAATCACAGCCCAAAGCCCACAGCAATGATGAGGTGAAATACAGGAAAATAAAATGGAAAGGAGAAGGTGAAGACAATGGAGGAGGCATTGATTCAGTTTTGATAGCTGCTAAACAAAGTGGGCTGACAAAAACCATTAATGCCCCTTCCAGCAGGCTCTGCAGGAGGTCAGCTGCCAAACAAGAGAGGAAATGGCTGGAGTGAGTTACAGGCTGCCTCTAAGACTGATGGTTTGATGCTTGGTGGAGCCAGTGTTGCTTGCTCCTGGATGTCCTGGTGTATCAGAGAAAGGCCGGGAAGTCTGCCAGGGCATCCTGAAAGCAAGGCAATGCAGGAGTGGTGTTTGCAGCGGGCTGGCACCAGGTGGCTGTGGGAAGTGCTAGAGCTCAGCCACTGCCCCAGGAGACGTGCTGGGACCACCTGAAAATGCTTGATCCTTTCCTTTAACACCGCATCTAAGCTCATTCTTACTGGCAGCAGCTTCCATATTGTCCGTGATTAGAGACACAATTTGTGTCACTGTTAATCTGTAAAAATATTTGCCCCATCTATAAAATACTGCTTGGAGACCACGGGGCCGTCCTGCAGAAATTCAGGTTGTTTCAGTGGCAGAGAGAGGAAGAACAGCTGCATATCGAACATCTTATCAGTGATACTGGCCAGCCAAGCTTACTAGAACAGAATGCAGGCTACAGTGCTAGCTCTTTGTTCTGTTTTGATGTTTGTGTAGCTGCCGACTTGGAAAACACAACTGGATCTTACAGTAATCAATTGACGTGGGGTTTAGCTTGCACCCAGGACAACAGCTCAGCTGATGTTTAAGTGGTACTCAATCGACGGGCTGGAGAAAAACATGAAAGAATGTCTTTTCTGTTCATTTTAACATCTCACTCCTTCACTGGATGTTTTCGTGTAATGCACCAAGGAAAGCTGCTGGTAGTCTGTTTTGTGTGACGGAGAATCGTAAAATACTACGGATTTTGACATCAAGTCAAAGTTAGCTTGTTCACTGGAGTAGTGGCCAGTGGATCAGAGACCAGGTTCTGTAGCCCTGGTGGAAACCCTGTCACTAAAGCTCTGTTTTGCATTTGAATGCCCAATTTGTTCGAGTTTCATGTGGGGAAAAAAAGGTAATCTACTCGAGGGGACCTATACACATTTTCTTGGACTGGAGATGTTCCAAGGTAGGAGTCTGTAAATTACTAATAGTGGCAAACCAAGTGAGACTACTGAGTATTTCCATAATACACGATCAAATAACCTAACTAATGGGTTGACCTAACTGGTGTGTCTTCCCTTGTCAGCAAAGGTGACTTAGGGGGCTTCCCAGTACTCGCCACCCCTCCATTGCTTGCTCTTACCCCCTTCACCAGATGGCTGCTCTCAGGCCCATAGCCACATGAGCATTTGTGGGGCAGTGCCGTAATCTTACTGATGTGATGTGAGCTGAGAAAGAAAAATAAGTTATTTTTTTAACACTGATCTTAAAACCTTAAAACTTACTAGCATAAATGAGAAAACAGTGAGCTGTTTTCCCCATCCAGAAATGGAGACAATACTCTCTCAAGCTGAAAATACCCCTGGTGACTTCCCTCCCCCCTTTTAATAGCTAACTTGATTCTAGCACTTGCCCCATTTTTCCCTTCAGTTTCCATTGCCTTCCTTAAGTATCTGATAAGCAAACAGCTTCTGCATGTGTACGGCAGTGCAGGCTTCCAAGATTTTTATTTCCATTACGTGCATCAGGACAACACTAATGAGGTATGAAATCACGCTGGCCGTGAGATGTTTTCTACGCAAATTCTCCTCCAAAACAAGCAGGCATCTGGGCTTGATGGAGCAGAGAAAGTTGCGTAGTGCAAGGAGGGCCTTGGAGAGCCGTATGTCTGAAGGATGGCGGTGACATTTCTGCTGTTTTCCTTATATGGTCCATTTCTACAGTTTGCTTGTTTTCTTAATTACTCTGCTGCTGAGTTTCTGTCAATTGTAATGTATGTAGAACAATGTGTGTGATTCAAGGGAGAGCAAGGGCTTGACTGGCTTGCTGTGCATAGAGATACGTGGAATACTGCGAGCTACAGACTAAGTGTAAGGAACCCACTGCCTGTTGAACTAAATCTTAAACCAGCTGTAACTTCAGCTCACTGTGATTCAATACTTCATGGGAGTAGATTTGCTGTGTAGTGGTGTAGCACCTCCGGCACTTGCACAAGGCGAGGGCTCGCTGGGCTGCTGCACGTGCCATAGACATTGCAGTAGAAAGGAGCTTGCTTGGTCTGAGCAGAGACAAAGTCTGGGGGGAATTAAGTGGCTTTGCCTTGTTTTGCAGAAGGGGTGGTCTGAAAAATAAACGGACTTGCCCGTAGTCTCCCAGCGTCTTCACAGATGTGCTGGAAATTGAATCTCCTGAGTCCTGGTACATCGCTGTCATCACAAATTCTGAAGTAATCAATAACACGTTTATTTGCCATCCCATAATTGCAGCAGTATTTTGTTGTTAAATACCCTGCAGTGTCATTAAAAACTAGGTTATTTAAGAATTGTAACCAATGCAGGCACTTGAGGCATTTCTAAAGGAAATAGTGTGTGAGCCATTCGATATAACCAACAATAAAGCAATACATCATTAGCCAGCAACACAAACCTGAAATCCTTCCTGAAGTGTTCTGGAGAAACCCTGCAAGCGCCAAACCAGTGCAATGTGTCCTTTTTACTGCCGTGCATCACACTGCGAAATAGACTCAGTGAAACACAAGATTAAAACCAGAATAAATACACCTGGGCTACTTTGACCTGAGGCCAACAGTAAAAGGGTACCCCTGTAGCTGCTTACGCCCTAAAAGAGGACTGCTATGGCACCAAAAAAAGAAATCCAAAGTGGAAATTGCATGTGGGAAGGGAATTATACCCCTGCTCCGTGGCTGCAGCCCAGAAGCTGTTGCAGAAAGGTTGGTGAGGCCTTCAGGTGCTGCTCCTGGTGACTGAAGGTACCATGAAAGAGAGGGGGAGACTGCCTGTCCCTGAAGGATGCTGCAGTGTGCTGATCCTTGCCAGGAGCATGCTGTAAGGCTGTGGTCCGGTGCTGAGAACAGAACGGCATGGGCAGGATTTGTCTCCAGTCAGATGGGGTTAACCAGTAATCCCTGAAGATCGATAAAATCAGATGAAAACCAAGTATTTCCTTCACTTTTGGAAATAAAATTATGCTTGAGGTGATCCAGAAGGTGCACCTGCTGTTCAGGCACAAACCTGAAGAGCCAGACAAAGAGTGACAAAGAAACTGCACCACCAGGAATCAAATCTCTTATCCGTGGTTAATTAGACTAATGACCCGCTCCCAGTAGACACTGTGCTTTCTTGGCCATGGACTAACTCAAGGCCACGAAGGCAGAAGTGGTGTCCTGGTACATCTTTTGGCAGGTGGGACAGGCTGTGACCCTGCAAACCTCATCACGTTCAGACAGAGTGGACCAATGTGTCCCATCTTAGTGCAGAGAAAATAAAAAGCAGTTCTAGAGTGAAAGTGCACCCCCCCCTATCTCCACTGTAGTCTTTACATGGGAAAAATCAGATTAAAACACTGCTCCTGGATTAAGATCCAAAGAACTGAAGCTAACACGCTGGTCTAATGAAGATGGTTAAGATTTATCCAACAAAGGAAACGCCTATAGATAGTTTTACAAATCCCGGTTGTTATTAAAAAAAATGTATACATAATTGAGCTGGCATATGGATAACACAGCATTGTTTCAGCTTTCTGAACAGGTACAGTGCTTTAATTGGGTTTTCAGTATATGTACTTGCTGTTAGAATTGGGTTTGGATAAACCCACAGGGAAGTTTGCTTTTAATGTATTGTTTTAGCAACGTTCTTGTTCTCCAGCATCCTGGTAAGATCGATATTTAAAGGCTGTGAAAGCACTGAAGTAATTTTATTTACAATTTTGAATGAACATTTTGGGGAACCGTTCTTCTTTTTTAGTTGCCCTTTTTCCCATTTGGTTATCAATTATGTTGGAGATAAGACAAATCCTGTTCATCTGCTATTGATTTTGGACTGAGAGAGCAACCAGCCCTGGTAGCTGTGCTCCTTCATATCCTCAAATAATATCTGTAAAAGCAGAGATGTAGTAACAGACACGAAGACCAGATATGCACACAGTATTTCTGCATTTTCCATTTAGTGTAGGAATAGGAAAAATGAAGTGATGATAGAGAGCAGTTCTTGAGGTGGGAAAGCTATCTAGGTTATTTGCACTGTTGAAAGCTACGGAACCTAAAATATAATTTTGCTATCAACCATCAGGAAAGTCCCTCTATATCAAAAACTTGAACTGAGTGTTTGAACCAATTAGTGCAAATATACTACAACATTACAGCGCACGAGTGTGTTTTTTAAAAAATTTACAACAATAGAATAGGGCAAATACCATTATATATTACATTAATGAGATGGATTGCTGCTTTTAATGGAGCCTCTGTGCTCTGCACTGCACTGTATGCAGATTTGCTAGTTAATAAGCCCGAACAGTGTTTCTGTTCAAGGAAAATGAATCTGAAACGTTTGTCAGATTATCTGTTTGGCATGCCTGACTGGTGTCTGGAGTGGCACTTTGCTAATGTGCTATTACTCAGTGTCATTAACCCGCAGAAGTGATTGAAAGGTGAATTTGTATTTGCATCATGCTGCTCGGAGCAGGCGGTGCTCGGCATTAATATGGTGCCCTGTGAAATGGTGCTGCACGGGATACAATGAACCGTGCAGCTCAGGAGGCGCATCTCCCTCCCATCTACCAACTCTTGGTAGCTTTTCTCCTCAGAGGAGCGTGCTGTTGTGGTAACACGCAGCCTCCGAGTCGCTTATGGGAGCGTTTGTTTGTTTGTTGGCTGGCTGTTCAACATCATTAGGAAGCCAAAGTTGGTTTTTTTTTTTTTTTTTTTTTTTTTTTTCGAATTCCCTTGAAAAGCTTTACCCAGCAGCATTAAAACCACATCAAGTATTTTGGCAGCTGCATTATGTATATGTTGCTTTCAGATATTGCATAGAGAAAAAGGGGAGATTTGTCTGAGAAACGCGGAGCCAGTGTTTTTTCTTATTGATCAAGAAAGTGTATCTGTTCCCATGCAAGTAGATCACTTATGTCCTACAACACATTCCCTCCTTCCCTGAAAGTGAACAAGCCTGATTTTCTTTCCGCAAGTGGAACCAGCACCATTAGTTTGTCTGGGGGTGAAATGCTTTGGATCTTGGCATGTTTTTAAACCGATACTCATTGTAGACTGCTTTTAAGAGAGGTTTACCAAGTAAAAGATGTAGCGCACAGCCTTTCATTGAGATGGGCTTTGGAGCTGAAGTGGGGTTTGCCATGTCCTGTTCAGGCTTGCAAGGCCATACGAACCCACGGAGCAGTTTCTCATCCACTGAAACTGCAGAAAGTAAAGCGGGGGGGAGAAGGAGACTGCGGTTATTTTGCATTTCTCCCAATTTGTTTCCATTCTGTTTGGTTTTATATCAAAGTATGAGGCTTGAAACAATTAGCCTTAGGGTTTTTTTAATTATTTTTTTCAGTTTTGTAATGTCTAAATATTTGTCTATGTAAAATAGCAAAAAAATAAAAGTAAAATAAAATAAACCTTAGCTCTTTTGTGGCATGCTTCACATGCCAGAGGAGGATAACAGACCATGATAATCTCCCTTTGACGCACCCCAGAACTGGAAATGTTTTCAAACACCCAGTGAAAGGAGATTTAAATTCCTACAGCAGCGGCACGGGGCTCCTGCTCCTTCCCCTTCTGCAGCCAAACCGCCCGCATAACTGCGTGGTGGGTGTCTGTGCCCAACCCTAACTGAGGAAAAAAAAGGTGCAAGTGGACTGCAACGTTCACAAATCATCACAAAAGCGGCTGCAGAGCTGTAGTGAGAGGCATCACGGTCATAAACGGCTTCTGAAAATCACAGTGACAGGCTGGCACGGCCTGGGTCGGGGCGTGGGGACGGGTGTCTCGGTGCTGTGCCCAGCTCCACCACGCTCCTCGTCAGGAAGGTTCCCCTCAGCGTCCCCATAACCAGAGTTGGCGCTGGCTCCCTTCAGGATGTCTCGCCCTGTGTCAGGGACTCAAAAAAAATAACAGATTCGCTGTTCTTCTCAATTAGTGCTCTTTTTTTGCTTAATCAGGTGGAGATCAGGTTTTTGTCATCACTCGTAATAACAATCAATGCGCTGATGAGCCTAATTGTTATAGTAATTAGACCTCAAACCTGGGAGCAGTAACCCCTAAGTTTTATTGTTCAAAAAAGGGTAAATGCAGAGCAACCTTGAACGTCTTTCCGTGAGTTGATTAGCTGTGTAGCCTAAGTAGCGGGGTTCTTGTGAGTGTTGTTTTTACTGTTATTGGATGCTAAAACAAAGAAAAGAAATCCCAAGGAGTTCATCTACATTGACATGATAGATTGCAAGTGCTTCTCCAGGGCATTTGTTCATCACATATAGATAAATTCAATCTCCCTCTCCTTTTTCTGTAACGGAAAGATTGCTACAATGTGGGAGTTAATTAGCAGAGCTGTTTATGAAAAGAGGTTTTTTTTTTTTTTTTAATAGGCATGGATAGATGGATGGATTGATGGATGAATGGATAGATGCTCTGATGATTTTAAGCTTAAAAATAATCCAAGTATGCATGGGATTGCCAAATTTTGAGTTAGCCTATATTTATAAAAACCAAATTACCGCTTCTGGTCAGCCCTGGAGAAGCATTTTACAACAGGGAAATTTTGTATTTCTGTGTGTGCATATGTGTTTGAGTTAAGTGAAAAGCACTGTTTGGAAATTGTGGAATTCCCCTTACTAACTAGCAGGAAGCAGGACAGGCACAGAACAATAAAGGAAAAATAATCTTGTAGTTGAAGAAATCCTTAAGGTGAGGATAGTCTGTTGGTTGAATTGTTACGTTGCTGAAGCAAATATTTACACTAATAGTGTTTGCAAAGAGGAGGCAAAACTATTAATTTGGGTTTGTTTTAAAAGACAATTTTTGTTGTATTTCAGGGTTATTTCTTTATTCTATATTACTCAATATGGAAAAATGTCAAAAGCTTCAACTAATGCAGTTAATTTTCTGCATTTTGCTCCAAGAGGGGTATGGCAGTGACCTTCTCCTGTTTCCACTTTAATGACTACACTGATATAAATCTGAACAAGCTCAGGCCCTTTCTCTTTCTGACTGGTTTCCATTCCTGCTTCTCACTCACTAAGAAAACATTGTTGTGGACCTGCACAGCACTCTTCTGCTTGGGTTTCTTTCCCTCTGTTCTGATGTTTATTTCATTTCATTCGTTTTTTAAATAAAGCCATTGTTCCAATTGAGTTTTAAAAAATAAAAGAAACAGTAGCTCTTGAAGTTAAGGAGAGAGCTCATAAAATAAGATATTCCCATTTTGATTTAATTTAAGTATGTGTATATATATAAGATATGGCTGAAACCTTTTCATTAGAACATATACATATCTAGGTTTAACTTAATATTTTTCTTTGACTTAGAATAATTTTCTTGACAAATGTAAATGTTAAAAAAAAATATACAGAAGTCCTTAAAAGCACTAGAATTATTTGTAAAGTCCATTAGCAGGATGTATATGTATAGCATTCCTTTGGGATAAGAGGGAAAGCACAAGGCTCAGAGTTAAAATTCAACCAAAATTCATTGCCAATGAGCCTGGATACAGTGGCACATGTAAACATGTCAAACAAAACACATTTGAGGATTGAACAGAAACACTTTGAAACTTGCCATGGAATGGAACGTATTTCATAGCTGCCTTATTCCCTGTTGATCTGTAAGAGGCTGACTTACTGAACACGATACCAGTATATCCCTGAGCCTCACAATTATTTCATTGTGGGGTTTAATGCAGAAAATATGTGACTTTTAAGTGAAACCCTCAGGAAGGATCTTCAAGAGGAATGAGACATTTGTCCACAGTAAGAACTCGTTTGCACCGTTTGCACTCGTTTGCACCGTTCACTCCTCCATTGCCTCATTTCTCTTGGAATTTCAGAATTCTTCTTGCCCTGGGCTGACATCCTCACCCAGACATGCTGTCTCTCCCCCGAGCATGTCTTACTTCCAAATGAATGTCACCACGTTTTCCTGCCCTGTTCTTCCTTCTAGCACCTAAGTCATTCTTCAGGGATGCTGAGAGATGTCCAACTGCCCACATTCTCCTCTTCCAGCCAAAGTGTCTCCTCCAGGTTTCTGATAAAGTTTACCATTTCCTAAAGCTGCCAGCAGAGCATGACTTGGTCACAAGCAAGTGGCATGGCTATATACTAACCATTGGCCAAATCCCCCACATTTTTTTTTTTTTCTAAATACTGTAGTCACAGAGGAAGTGAGAGTTCTTCCTCTGGGATTTCACCACAGAGTTGGTCAGGTTCATGGTGAGTGCTCCTCTAGGCCATGTTTTCAGACATTACCGGTTGGGATCCTTCTCAGTAATGAAAGGGAAGGCCATGAACAGTTTTCAAGGCAATAAGCTGGTGAAACAAAACACACTTGGGGCAAATGCTTCACTGTCTCTTGGAAAGTAAAAATGCATTTATCTTCACATTTGGAAGGGCTGGCCCTTGGGAGGTGGGGACTCATTCCTTTGTCCATACAAGCAACCACCCATTGCTCTTTCTCTTGAGTGCTCTGGGGGCTCTGCATTTGTTAGATTTAAATTTTTTATTGTTTTGTTAGCTTAACCTGCAGTTGACCCATGCAGATCTCATTCGGAGTGATGCCACTTAGTAGTAATGCATTTTCTGACACCCTGTAGGAACAACGCTGCCGGTGTCGCGCGCTCAGCCCTCAGCGCGGGTGGAGAATCTGGCGGGCTCATCCCCTGCTGGGGAACCTTGTACAAGATTTCTTCTTTATTATTTAACACCTTGCTTATGGCATTGCGCTTGAACTCTGGAACTTTTCGAGTCCACTTCCCTGGAGTTTGAGGGCAATTATTAACCCTTGAGATGCCTAAAATCTCCCAGATGCGGAAAACCTAGAGATGTGTGTGTGGTAGTGTGTATGGGGCATTTGCTCACTGCGTGACACCTTTAAATGAAGTTAGCTGCCATCTTCTGCCACTCCCTCAAAGACACCAGGGTGTGGAGGCACTCACAAAGACCCCAAAGACACCCTGTGCAGAGCCAGACCCCGGAGGATGGGCTGTCACCACCCCATATATCCCTAGGAAAGCCCTAACCATGGGCATAGCCACCTAAAGGCAAAGCTTCCGTTAGCCATAACATGTCCAGGATTTCACTCCTAATTCCATCTTACACCCAGAGTCATATGTTGCACACAGAAAGAGGCATTCAGTGAGGTTATTTCCAGTGCTCGCCAATACACGTTACTAGTTTCTTCAAGTGGAACTTGTAACAATGTCGAAGTAAAATATGTCTGTTAAAATGTAATGAATGCTTACAAAACAGGCTCATTACCACACTGATTACTGGTGATATTCACTGCTCAACGCCTTCTCTCAAATGTGATCCGTTAGGAAATCAATTTTAATTAAAAAAAAAAAAAAAGCTGAGTTAAAATTAATGTTTCTGCTGTGCCTCAGACTTTGGAACAAGCAAAGCAACTCAGAATTCAGATTTTCTTCTATAATGTGTGAGAAATGAGAGCATTTTATCTAATGAAGTAGAAGCTATGAAAAACAAGCAAATTTGTTAATGTTTTATTCCAGGCTTGGAACTGCAGCTTAGGAAAACAAGTCTGTAACTACCCCAGCAAACGTGACAAACGCAGGAAGTTCTTGCGGTGGCACCTGCTTGTGAGGCTGTTGGGAAGGGGCAGCAGGGCGCACGCTGCTGTTTCAGAAGGACTTGGTGAAGCCATGAGATGCCTCCTGCTTGCTTTTCCCATTCTGCTTGCTAGTAGTTGGGTAGCTCTCGCAAGCACTGCACTGCAAACCGAAGGGAGGGAAAAGCCAACACCGGTGGGAAATACAGACCGGACCCCCTGTCACAAGTCCTGTGTTTTGGAAGGGGACATCCTTAGGTTCCCTGGGTCAGATTATCCTGGTGGTCTTTGCTGTCAAGGCAAGGAGTTGCTGCCAGTAGGTATCTTTTGGCTCTGTCTGCACAATGGAGAAATGTTTCTTTGGTACTCAAATTGAGCAGGATGCATATGGCAGCTACCTGTAGCTCCCATGCAGCCATACTTTGAGATCTTGGCATTTTGCTCATTTCAGTTTTTGCTCATTTTTGCAAGTTTTGTACTGAATAGAGCTACACTTATAGCTTTGTAACTGCGGACTGTAAGTCACAATGAAACGTGATAAATTATGATGTAAATGAGGAAGGAAAAGAGTGTTCTTTCTTAAGTGCCAGATCTTGGAAGGTGATGTCTGCAGGCTGACAGACCCTTGCCCTCACAGAGAGCTCTGAAGAGCTCTGCAAAAGCAGGACAAGGGCACCTTCCTCCCCAGACTTGCAGGACTGGGACAGAAACATTAAAGGACAGGGGAAATGTTGAGCCCTATTTCTTCCTACAGAAAGTTACAGTTTGGAAAGGTTCTTCTGTAGGCAGGTTGTAACTGCTTCAGGACTAAGTGCCCACATGAGGACACAAAATGGTTGCATTTCCTTTGTCAAAGGGATATTAACTTTTAGTGGGTGTGAATTTCATCTAACCTATCTATTCGTATTAGATCATGTGTTATTACCGATGATTATTGGAATTCTGCTTCAGCATTTGAAATTCAGACAGGATGCCATGAAAGTAAAATTGAGTATTAAATGACTGCAGACAAGTGTGAAGCTGACTATCCTGTCTTCATCAAGTAGGAGAGAAAAGTATTTTAAGCTTTGAAAAACAAGCTAGGTGGTGAGAAAATGTCTCCAGTGCAAGAAACCTTTTGCAAAGCAACCCTGGCCCAGTCAAACAGAATTTTTTAGTGTTTATTCTTTGCATAAAGTACCTAACATTTTTATTCTTCTGCTCTTGGAACTGTTTGGGGAATATAATTATTAATATTTATTCATTTAATTTTCTTTCATTAAAACTAACAGCTAACATTTTAATTTTTAATACTGCTCCTGGTATACCTGGTCCTAGAGGGAAAATAAGGATGCTCCTGGGAATCTTGTTAAATTTATAGCTGACCTACCAGTATGAATCATCAGCCTTCAGAGAAAGTAGAGGTTCATTTTGGTACTCCTTTCTCTAGGATTTTTATGTCTACAGGAGGGGGACAGGGAATGTTTATACACTTATCTGGTCAGTAAATATGTACAGAAAATGATTGAAAAGCCCGGTTATAAGTGATGGCCAAGCAGAGGTTAATTTGGTCCCTTCAGTGGAAGGAGAGAAAGGAACATAGTCCAGTGTGCTGCACTAGGCCACTGGAGAAAAAAATGATGTATTGATGAAGAGTCATCACGAGCAAAAAATAGCAGGTTTTGTTCTAAACAGCCTTTCTGAGGATAAGCCAGCTCCCAAACAAAGATTGTTTAAATTCAAAGTCCTCTTTTGATATTTAAGCATTTCCATATTTGAACTGCTTGTACGAAGTTGCTTACACCCCCAGAAGTATCCCAGTCCCTGATGATCAGAGGAGATCATGCTACGGGCAATAATATAAGAAAAACAAACCAGACCATGCCAAAGAGCACGTCTATAGACCTATGATTTTTTTCCCTTAACTTTATTTTTAAGAGAAATTTTTTAAATTTTCTTAGATAATAGATATTTAGAACGAAATGGACAGATAACAAAATAGACATCAGAAAGGGATCAGGTCTCACAAGTGAATGGTTTCTATTTGATAAGTCGCTAGGGAAGCCTGAGGGTGTGTAACTTAAAAAGCTGAAAACAAAGCCACAGTATATCTTTGAAGATCAGTTTCTGTATACTTAAGAGTATATGTTCGAGTTGTAGGAATGAACAGGCATGGATACAACACACGCGTTCATTGACGAATTTCTTCAGTGTGTCAGGGTCCTGCCTTCTGCTCGTCACCTCCCTCCTGGGTTTCCCTTCTCCCCTGTGCCTCAAGGTGATGTGCAGGGCTCCCGCCTCTTCCACCCCTCGTGCCAGGCACCGCACTGGAGTTGGGGTGCTGCTGCTCCTGGATCTGCACCGATGCAGGGTGGCTCTCCTCGGCCTGATGCGGTGGGTACAGAGCAGTTTGAGGAGCCCACCCTCTGCCCTGCCGTGAATTTTTACTGTGGAAGAGAACCCGGCAGGAATGGTGGATGCTCAGCTCCCTTCGAGTTGAATGGAAATGCTGCCTGCTTCAGACAGATGGCGAGGTCAGGTCCTGCAATGAGCAATATTTAAATTACAGTTCATGGAAATTAGTATTCTGACCTTTTTTGTAAACTTTTTGCTACTTTTTTTTTTTGTTGTTTTTATTTTTTTATTCTTCATTCACCAGTGCTTAAAAAAAAAATCAGCAGAAGGCATGAGACTGACATTTCGGAGTGAAACAGAGAGTACAAAATTTCAGTTTGACCCTGGCACTGCAGCTGCTAAAATATTAACGGCATTAAATGCAGGTGAATCGGAAACGTGTGTGCAGGCCAATGATTCCTCCAGGCGCTTTCCTTTGAGCTGCCTTGTTCCCCCCCTGCCGCAGCCACGCGTGGGGAGGCTTGTCCGCCTGCCTCACCCAAATGAGGAGTGACAGGGGCGATGAGGACCGTGGATATTGTGGCGGCGTTTCTTTGATAGCAAGAGCTCTCTGTCTGGTGAGGTTTAACAGGCAATACAGGCTTTTCAGGCAAGACAAAGCTGCCCCCGGGAGGTGCAGAGGAGCAGCAGGGAGGGTGGGTTGGGTTCTGGCTGGTGCCCTGCTCACTTTTCTGACCATTAAAATTAACGCTTGGGATCATTGTTGACTTAACATTCCCCCTGAAAAGGCTTCTTCTAATGATCCTCCTTTTCTGAAGATTATCAGAAAATAACAATCAGGAGCCCTAGAAGCTCTGTAAGGGGTGGACAGTCACACAACAGGCCAGGTCTGCTTGTCGTGTACATTGCCACTGGTGAATGTGATACAGCCAAGATGACGTCTGGTCATTTTTCCCTCTCATCCATTTTGGTCGTACAAAAATGTGACTAAACCTGTAAGCAAAAATCTGACTCTTGACCACAGAGCAGCAGAAGGTAGCTAGGGAGAACTCAGTTGTCCTCTCAGGGCCTTGGAGACACAGGCAATTTGACTGAGAAGTGTTGGGACCTCAGACCAGGAGACACAGGCAATTTGACTGAGAAGTGCTGGGACCTCAGACCAGGCTGCACTACATTCCCATGACCAGGCTTTGTCTTTGTACATTACTTTTGGTGGGATTTTGTGGAGCGTGCTGTCTCAGCACGTGCCCTGGGAAGTACGGAGGTAGGGAAGTCAAGTCCTGCAGGCACAGAGCACTGGCAGGACCTTTGATTTCTTCAATAAACTATCACAGCTTGAAGCCTAGACAGGGAAATATTTGATGAATAGAAAAAAAAAATACTCTGAGTGTTGCAAACAGTGAAGAGGGTGGTGGTGATGCATGGCTGTCAGGCAGCGAGTTCCCATAGCTGCGAGGTTTTGGTGGTGTTAGGAGGTGATATATTTTGAAAGATTCTTGTGGCTTCCAAAGCCATTTGAATTGCTAATTTCCATCAATGTCACGGGAGCTGTTTCACAGAACTAGTTAACGAGGTAGAGCAGTCATTTCGATATTGCCACGTGTTGGTTACTGGAAAATCTGCGGTGACATAAATGGAATTAAAAAAAGCCAAAATAAAATGAAGCGTCTTTAACTATCCCCCCACTCCTTTATTTAAGCAGGATAAAATGCTAAGAAGGGAATTTAAGTTGCCCAAGTTGTGAGTTTCACTCCTTTCTACTCTTAGGGCATGAATAAAAAGCACAAGTTTGTCTTTAAAGTTTGTTCTCCATCAAGTTTCTTGCCTTAATTTTTCTTTAACTTTTTTCCTGCTATTTTACCCCATCAGTCTTCCCTCCCCCAACTGCCACCACACACTATCCTTGCTAGCTTTCTTGCAAAGCTGCCAAGAAACTGTGAGCAAATTTAATGTCTGAATAACTGGTTGGTCTCTCAGTGACCTTGAAAAAATTACTTAGCATCATTAAAAATTCATAGAAATGAAATTTTTGTGAGGAGACTGGCACATGCAAAATTAGTACTTGTTGAAATGCAGCTGGAGTAACCCAACCTACTGAACTTTCAAAATTGTAATTCTTCCAGGATCTAATTGCAGCCCCCTTACATCTTGGATCAAGTGTTGCTATTTGACTTTCTAAAATAATATCATCCTATGCATCGTACGCCCCTCAGCACGTGCAGGAAGTGCAGGTAAAATTGATGCGTAGCTTCATAGGTACAAAAATGTTTCAAGGCTGTTAAGTGCCGATACGATGATGGGTACCGTAACAGGATGCAATGACTGAGTGGGGCTGTTGGGAAGCAAGTCAATTATAACGCTTGCTTCTCTTAATGGACTGCGTATCCACTCAGTGTTGTTAATTAGCTGTGGTGCTGTGAAGTTCAAGCCCGTGTCAGCTGTGACTCCTTGAACTCTCAGAAGGTATCGGTCCAGTTTTTATCCCATTGTGTTGGCCATCTAAGCTGTAAAGCTCAGTTGTGCCTTTGGGGAAAAAAAAATATTGTTTCAAGCACTTTTGAATGCTAACTGTGTTTCATGTTGTCTCACTTCCCTGCTACACGTGAAGATGTCATAGCAAAGTGCACTTTCCCTGCTTCAGCAGTGCAGCAAGGGGAGGCTTTAGCAAATGTTGCTAGTTCCATTCCGTGAACTAAAGGGTGATGTCCGTGGGGCCTGAGCAGAAGGGATGTTGTCCCCAGGACCCAAGTGCACCAAGTTGTTCAGATCTAGCTGAAGCTAAGCTACCATTACACACTGTGTTTCCCAGAACCACCAAATTCCTCCAGTATGGCTCTCCTTTTTATTTTATTTTTCTTTTAAGTCTGTTTGTTAGTACAGGAAAGCTCTGCAGTGTGCTGAGTGTGATCCTAGTTTCATTGGTATCAGTTGGAGAATTTCCATCTACATCACTAGATTTAGGATTTGGGTTTGTTGCAGCCATGGGAAAAGAAGGCGATGTCTTTTAGGCTTACAATGTGCAGAGGCTGATTTACACTGTTGTGATTTAAAAAAATCACTGGCTTTGGGGTCATTTCCCATGGAATTCAGTGCATGTCATTAAGTGTGATGTGGCTGTGAGTAAGCCTGCACTAAGGTGGTGTTTTCCCACTGCATCCCCATGTCCTGGTAAGAGAAGACCACTGGTTGTCCCAGGCTCTCAAGCAGAGCTGGGACCTTGCAAAGGTGGCAACAGCAGTATTTCTTTCTATGTAGCTCTTGTCTGATGAGCTCTGGAATCCACCCAGTGCTCAGTGGACATGCTGAGTACCAGTGGCAGCTCCGTCAATGCCCGCACCACGGTCCATCTTTCTGTCACATCATAATTAAAACATCATAGCTCTCAGTTATGTTCAGCACCGTGGCTGATCTGAAGCAGCAAGCAGCTCAGATTGGATGTCACTGAACAAAAAAGTTTGTATTTTCAGCAGGAGTCTGCCAGTATAGCAATAAAGGTGTAATTGTGGGGAGAGAGCTCACCCCCTTTTTTTTCTTTGTTCCTGGGCAGTTTTCTGCCTTTGTTGTACAGTGTCGTGTTTTTCTGAACACATTGTGAAAGCTCCTGTCTGCTGGATGCCATTAGCATATATCTGGGCCGCCCCTTCTGCAGCATTGTCCCCAGGTGAAAGCCCTCGTGGTCTGGGATGGAAAGAGGCTGCAATTTACTGAGTCCATTATCACCTCCAGACGTGTAGAATGATAATGGAAGTGACAGAGGTGCAGCTGAAAATTGGCTCTTAATATTTTATGTGTTAAAGCTGAGGATTGGAAATCTCACACTGCTCTTCAGGGAAAATGAAGTGTGTGTGTCTCTTTCCCCCTCCTCCCCCTCCCATCAGATTCAACCATTGGGCAAAATAGCTCTCCTTTTACTCCTATGCGTGATGGAAATACTGTGCTTCAGTAGTGATAGCCTCAAAGACGATGGCATGAAATAGTATGAAGAATGAGGAGATACCAGGGATGGTAGCATGGTGCCATCTGTATCACTACAGTAGTGAAACTTTGGAAGACGTACATACAAGACTGCTTCTTCTTTTCTTCCTTTGAATTAGGGATGAAACAAAATGTCTGCCCTCAAGCAGCGTCTTCAAATTGCTTTCCTTCAAATCTTGTAGTGTGTAACCTGACTGGTTTCATCACTCTCTTGCAAATGGTGTTCATTTTATTGAGGCAGCTCCCTTCCCCTTCATGTAATGTGTCATGGATATGTAATTTTAAGTAGTTTCTTCTTCTAAACGACTTATGCAAATGGCAAATTAGCTTCCTGGCCTTTCACCAAACTCTGCAGACTTTGTGTCTTCTTGGTAGTGATTACAAGCAGTATTAAATGAAATTGGTTCTTGCAGTTTGGCTTTATTAATTTCTCGTGTTCTTACATCGGTTAAAACACTTAGAGCTGAATGCTACTGTGATTCCCATTGACCTAGAGATTTCACGAGTGCTTTGGAGGACTCCTTCCCTTCTGCTTAGCCTTTTCTGTGCAAATGCAAAGACGGAGTAAAACCACTCTGCTGAGGGGTGTTTCCATGCATATAAAAGGGATTCTGACTTTCCTCATGTGCTCTGCATTGTTTTGAATGAGATGTTCCTGTTGCTTACACTGTGAAGGCTTCAAGTGTACTGCCCCCAGTTGTCTTGTATTGGAGCAGCCCCTAAATACAGTCCTATTCAACTTCAGATCATGGGCTGCCTTACCGCGTGCTGTGTGTTGTTTCTGTGCTGTGTGTTGCTTCTGGTGTCCTGCCCGCAACCAGAAATGCTTAAATATTAATGTAAGCCACCATTTTGTAGTTGTCACCGCAGTAAGAGGCTGTGAGTTGTGTAGAAAATGTAGTGGACTCAGATTTAGAAAGCCTGGGTTGCACTTGTGGATCTGCGGAGACTTCTTAAGTTGGTCCAGATGCATGATTTCTCCATGACTCAGTTCTTCATTTTTTAATGAGAAGTAAACATGCTTTCTCAGTAGAGTTGTTATGACATAACTAATTGGGAGATTGTTTAGTTATTATGCCATTATGACAATGAAAATACCTTAGAAAAGTCAATACTTCTCATCACTTTTACAAACTGACAAAATAAAGACTTCAAAGAATTTGATTGTGAGCAAGGTTGAGGCATTACAGCTCATCTTATTTTTGTAGTGTGCTGGACTAATTTTGCGTAACGGAAGAGCACCACCCACCCCCACACTGCTTCTGTTTCCCTTCTCAGCAGAAATGCACGGAGATGCAGGGAACACCATTGGGTGTAGCTGGTTGCAACTGGGGTGGAAGGGAGAGAAGTGCTGTTTTGAGGAGCAGGGGAAAATGCCAGAGTTATAAACGTCTTCTCTTCAGTGATTCCCACTTGACTGTTGTGAAAGTTATGGGGTTTATTTTTTAATTAAAATTTGTTATTATTAAAATGAGCAACCCTGCGAGCCATATGGGTACAAATAAAATAAAAAGTCCAACCTTTCCATACTATTTGTATTCTGTCTTTTTGCTTGCTCTGTTATAAATAGAGAACCAGAGAATCACCCTATTAAGATTTAATTGACTTCAGACACACACACAATCCTATCTAAGAATGAGGAGCAAATGTTTCCTCTAATCCTAGCAACATTTTATCTGATATATATATAAAAAAAACTACTCAGATTCAGATTTTGTTATTTAATCACCATGCTTGTGCCCAATGTCTGTACCTGATGCCAAGACTACTGCGAATAGACAATGAGTTTTTCTAATGGAAAGCCATTGTGCAGATGGTTGGAAGGAGGAGTATATTTGTAAGACATCGTTAAGTCATAAAAAATAGAAGATGCTCCTATAGCCTGAGCAAGGTGAGGGCAGAAGAATGAGATGGGAGTTAAACTGGGCAGCTGGAGTCTGAAATACTTTTTAAAGGTATTGGAAACTGTTAGCAATTGCAGGGGGAAAAAAAAGATTTTTCTCCATATCAGTTTGTGATGAGCAAATAATGAACCACATTAAAAAATGACTCCAGCTCCTCAAACTTGAGGATCCCAAGGCTGGATTTTTTTTAATTTTTATTTTGTATTTGTAGTAAATTCTGCTGAAAATAAAGCAATGAAGAAGTTTATCTTTTTACAAAATGAAAATTTGTGGAAGGAGACATTTTTATTTATTTATTTATTTTACATTTACATTTACATCTGCTCTCCAAAGACCATTATTTTAATCTACTGTTTTAGGGTTTTAAAACGTAAGGATTAATTTCTTGGATACCGCAGTAAATGTTTACCAGACCAGGGAAAAAAAAATCAAATTATGAATTATCCTGATGAATAATTGTAAGGAGTGGAGATTCACAGTGGTTTGGTGCACGTGGATATGATTAGCTCAAGATGTGAGTACTTGAAGTAGTGACAAGTAATAGTCCTTCATTTAGGCGCACCGACCTTTTTTAAGGATAGTGCTAGGATGCTCATACGTGAGGAGCTTCACATAAAGACACATTCAGTTCTGGCTTCCCCTGAAATGAGCGGTCCCAGCTGGAAGATGCTGCCAAGTGTACAAATAGGCAGTCTCTTATGATGAAGCTGTGTGTCTCCCTTGCTTCAGAAAGGTGGAAATGAGCTAGAAACCTTTTTGCAAGGTTTTCTGCCAGCTGATGTTGTTTTTGACACTACACGACTTCAGGACATCTGCCTGTGCTGTGGACTTTCTTGTTATCCAATTGTCATAGCAAAGATGAGAAAATAGAAATGGTCAGTATAATGGAAAGCAGAGTGCTGTGGCAGGAGGAAATAAACTCCAGACCTGTGATGTGAAAGATCTCTGCCTCCTCTTGCAGACCACGGCACCACTGAGACATCTTATTTCAATTCCATGTACTTAGAACTTAGGTCAAGTATAAATCGGGCTATTCATGATACACTGTCTGGTGGTTTGGTTTTCTTCCCTTTTTGCAGTTGCTTTAAGAGTAAAAAAAATGAATCATAGAATCATAGAAACATGGAGGGTGGGAAAGACCTTCAAGATCATCTGGTCCGACCACCACCCTACTACCAATGTCACCCACTAAGCCATGTCCCTACGCACCGGGTCCAACCTTTCTACATCTACAAAGATGGTGAAGGGCCTAGAGGGGAAGATGTACGAGGAGCAGCTGAGGTCACTGGGCCTGTTCAGCCTGGAGAAGAGGAGGCTGAGGGGAGACCTCATGGCGGCCTGCAGCTTCCTCACAAGGGGGAGTGGAGGGGCAGGTGCTGATCTGCTCTCTTTAGTGGAAAGTGGTAGGATCCAAGGCAATGGAGTCAAGCTGCAGCAGGGGAGGTTCGGGCTGGCTATCAGGAAGAGGTTCTCCACTGAGAGGGTTGTTGCCCTCTCAGAGGAACAGGCTCCCCAGGGACGTAGTCACAGCACCAAGCCTGTCAGAATTCAAGAAGCATTTGGACTGTGTTCTTAGTCATATGGTATGAATTTTGGGGTAGATCTGTGTGGAGCCACAGCCGCTTTTGGCCACACATGGGCCACTCCATCGCAGATGCTTGCTGAGGTCCCAGTGACCACCACTGCCCCCACCTTTGCTCTGGGCCCTGTAAAACAGGACCCCTGCAGCTGGCCCACCACTTGCTGAGCTTCTGGGCACTCTGACAGCCGGCTGGTGTGGCAGGAAGGAGACCAGAAGCAGCAAGGTGAGCGGCAGGCCTCGGTGTGAGAGGACAGCGATGCAGCCCAAGGAAGCACCCAGAAGGAGGGCACCTAACAAGAAGAAGTGTCATGGGCAGAGGGACAGCAGACACCAGTGCTCAGGGACCTTGGGCACGCAGCCCACAGTTTCCATTTTGATTGTGTTCTTTGACACGAGGTTAATTGCCTAATTAGAGAGAGGTAAAACAAAAGCACTGATACCGATGGCGACAATTCGGTATCACTTCTGCTGTGAAACCTAGCATCAAAAGACTTGAGTTTCTCAGGTTTGAGTGATCTCAGGGAACTTCTGTGTTCCCAATGCACCTAGATTTCATGAGTTTTAGCACTGGCAGTGTGTTGCTTCCTACCTGCTGTTATTACTTATTTTTTATTATTCTTGTTGAAATCTTTCAGTCACTGAAAAGGCAAAGAAAAAACAATGCTATGTGATTTAAGTGACCCATTCTTCTAAACTATTTTGCAAATACATATAAATAACTTATATCCTCAAATTCAAGATCAAGCTGCACTGATTTAATTTAAAGAAAGGAAGTAAGCAGGGCTAAGTTTGAAATCTGTTTTCATAATAAATATTTTTGCCATATTTTATGTGCAAAATAATTTTATATATTCTAAATTGAGGACTCTTTAAGAAATAATTGCATCTTTGTGTATATTTTGAAGGAACAAATATCATTGCCTAGTAGGGGTCAAATAATACTCGCTTTATCCTCACAGTAACTGGGGGGATAAATCCTTGGGATTTCTAAATAAAGAAGGAGATTAAAGAAAAAATACTCAGTATAAATATTTTATGTAAAAAGACGTGTTAATATAAGAAGAAAATGAAAGATGGAGAAGAATTCCAGTGTAGCAGTTGGCTTTTTTTAAAAAAAAAAAAAAAAATCCTACAGCAGATGGCCTAATGGTCTAAGCATCTGGTTTGAAATACCTGCTTTCCCTAGGGCCATCAGCTCAAATTTAGGCAGGCTGGGTTTACACCTTTATTTTCAGGACAGATCACTTGATCAGACTCTCGAGTTGGCTACAGGAGACTTTTTGCCCAGGTAACACCACTGATATTGGTGCAGAGGGTTTCATGCCATTCACAGGGCGCATTTTCTAGGTTTTAGTTTTAAAAACTGAAGTTCAGTTGGCTACATACCATTCCTTAAGAGGAGCTTTGTGCCATAGAGGGACTTGTCCTGGTGTCATTGCTCAGAATTTTCTTCATGCACAACCTACTGCCATCATTCCTTGGATGGATGATATATTGTTCTTGCATCTCTTTCATGCTTTTAGTATTAGATTAAAAAATGCTTCACCTTTGAAATGGCATCTGAATTCGGATAGAAAGCTTAAGTCTGAGAGCAAGTAACTGTTCAGCATGAGTAAAATTTCCTCTTCTATGGAGAGCAACACAGGAGCATTGCATCCTCAGTTCTTGTTGCATGGGATTTTGCAAGATAAGGCTTGTTACGTGCCTTGAGTCACGCTTACGTCTTGCATTGCTCTCTGCTATCTGTCATGCAGAGCATTCTCTCAGACACCCTCTAATAAGACCTAGAGGTACATTTTCCTGTAATAAAGAAACAAATCTGAAACAACAGTGGGAGGATAGGAGGGCAATGTAAGGGCAGGTTCATTTTATGATCATTGTGTGAAATTGTTTATGCTATCATGTATTCCTCATTGCTGAAATCGTCTTTCTAACAGATTTTCTGCAAATTTCATATTATGCTGCGCTACAGCTGGTGACCTATATGCTGTCATCTGCATTCTTTTTATATTAAGAATCTGGGTCTGAATTAGTTTTCTTCTCTATTACTTATTGACAGCATGTTTTTAGAAAACCAAGGGAAAAAAAAAAAAAAGAATAACAGGGAGATTTATAAATCAAATGATGAGAACAGAATTTAGTCTGCTGTATAGTAATTGAGTGGCAAATACGATTCCCCCTGTTGAAGCGAGATTAATCAAAAGATTAACCAAAAACACTTGGTAGCAGCAGTTCTTAGGACAGTCTGGAATATGTACAAGGCAAAATTAATCCTTCCAAATTGCTAAGAAACTCGGGGAGTTTAACCTAGACTGCTGTGGTTAGTAAACCCTTTCCAATCTGTGTCAGGTTTGTAATTCTTTTTGTTTTGTTTAGTTTTGGAAAAATCCCATTTGTGTTAGTGCAAAGGATTAAGGAATCGCCTGGGCTGTGACATCTTTGTGTCTCAGTTCCTGCTCAGACTGGGATGGAGACATCTCCAAATTGCTTTGGCTATCTGTCTGATTGAAAATCAGGTGTCTGTTGCTGTTTTTTATCACAGGAGGAGACTTTCCTTAGTTTCTGTCCCACCAACATCTTTTCCCATCTCTGATCACAGAGCTATTGTTGCAGGTGTTACGTTGACAGCTTTTGGCCGCTTCAGGATCTGGCTGCATAACCAAAGGGAGCCTTCGTTAGTCAGCTGTATTGATTTTATGCTGGGTTTGCACAGTCAGAGCCCTCCTGCAAAAGAGGTCTTACTCCACTGTACTGGATGTCACAGAGCTTTGATGGGGCGGTGTGTATCTCCAGGGATGAGCAAGGGCTGTAACGAAGAGCGTGCCTTATTAAGGGGTGCCGGTGTAGGTTAACTTAATAGGTGACCCGAGCCATTGTATAGAATATTTAGGATGAATAAGCTCTGCTGTGATTAAAATTTAATCTGCTTCTCAGCTTTGGTTTCCAATGGGTTTATTTTGCTAAAAAGAAAAATAAGAAAGAAATGAAAAATAAACAGCACTGAAAAGGTAAGTGGGAATCCTGCACAATTCATTTAGCAACTAGTTTTTACCTCAAATACCTTTCCTAGTGCAAGGGAAAAGGCAGAAGCAGCAGGACAAAAGACTTGTGAAAAACTCGCTGCAATGTTGTGTTTTCTTTAGGCTCTTTCCACTGCCAAAGCAAACTGAAAATCCGTTTTTAACTGTATTTTTCTCTTTATCTTCATGACTGACATACACAGTGCTTCTCTTTCCGAACTGTCACCTTCCCTCAAGCTGCTTTCAGTTCCTGAGGAGCTGCTGGGGGGATCCAGCACGTCAGGTGTGCCCACCTGCCTCTGACAGCCCGTACACATGGACTGGGAAGAGGACTTAATCCCCCCACCTCTTGCACCGCCTCTTATATTTTTTCTCTCAAGATATTCCCAGTCCTAGAAGTGTGTTTTATTTTTCCAGTAAGCAGAGAACCAAGCCTCCAGCCCAAGGGGTTTTGCTCCTCTACCAGGAGCTCAGTACTGTAGCTATCCTTCCACATTTTAGGCCATGACCTGCTAGCAGGTACCCCTGCTGCTCCAGACCCCTCCCATCCTCGGGCCAAGAACATTGGGGGACATCTGGCACATACCTGGTGGTCCGAGGAGCCTAAGAGTCTCAAAAACTTCTCCTGAAACAGAGCAGACTACATTAGGAGATGCTGTGACGCATGGGGGTGCAGATTAGATTTCCTTTGCTGTGATAACCTGGCTGTTCCTTAACTTGCAAGTGCTGATGTCCAGAAAGCCATGGCTCTCCTTGGGGATGGGAAACGCAGTCTAACAGGGTTTCTTGCCTTTAAAAAATGCTCAGAAGAGGGAGGTAAGCTGGCAAGTGTCCCGGGTTTACCATTCTCTTTCCTCTTGCCGAAATTTTTGCCTCACGGTGTTGAATTTCTCTGAGCACATAGAAAATGAGCATAAAAGTATGGGATGATTAAAATCGGGCAGCGGTAAAGTGGGATCCCATTGACTGTCTGAAGGATTTTCTTCAGAGGATAATCGAGTATTTTGCTGCTGCTTACTTTTTTGTAACTTTAGAGACCTTTAATAATGTAAACATCGGTTGCATAAATAAATTAGTTCTTGTTGAGTAGCCAGCTTGCTTTCTAAGTGATAGCCAAATATAAAATACTTGAGCAAAACTTCCGCTGCTAATTCTACATCAGATACTCTGATTTGTTAATGCATATTTTGCATGTGGCTAATTGAATTGTCATGTTGGGGACTGTAGCTACAGAAATTAATCAGCATTTTTTCCATTGCTGGTCCCCTCAGTGTTTTGAGGGGGAAGTGGGGAGGAAAACCAAACCAAAACAGTATCTCTTGAATAATTAATGCCTAAAACTGCCATGAACACAGCCCCGTCGCTTTGCCTGGCAGGGCACTCGAACACCATCAAAATTTTGGGGATGGTATGGCTGCAATTTGCGCGTGGTTTCTCTTTGACATACTGCAGTTCTGAGCTCCTGAGGTCCCCGAGGGCTTCGTGTGGATTGAGAGAGCCTTAGTTAAGCTTGATTTGATTCAGCACTCTTGGAGCCAAGACAAAACAAAGCTTCCGTATTTCCTAAAGAGCATGTTATCCTCAGAGCACGTAATTTGTACCCTCCACTTCTGCTGGCAGAGAAGCAGGGCAGCCCTGCGATACACGGGGCAGTAGCAGGGTTTTGTTCCCTCCTGCCTCCCCTGAACATCCATCTTAACCATAGCAGAGGTTACATTTTTTACTTGAATTTGCCAGGAATGTTGTATAAATAAGGTGGTAAAAACGAGGTGGAGGAGGATATTTTGCTCTCAGGCTAGTGTACCTCTGGAGACCTTTCTTGTCCCAGTGTGTCTGTGCAAAAGGCTATCTTGGAAAGCAAGGGAGAGAAAATGTGTATTAGAAAATATGCAATAATGCCTCACAAATAAGAAGTGGGAGAAGAGCGAGAAAAACATTATCCACTGATACTGTGATACGTGTAGAAAGTCTTGTAGCTGAGCTGGCAATGTATTGAAAATGTAATCCCCTGGATATTTTCTCAGGCTTAATCTGATGGCCTTTTTTCACTGCTGAGTGTTGTCCTATTTATTCCTACCCTTGGCCACAACTCGTGCAGCAGATACAAGGAAGGAACGGCAAAATCCTCCGGAGGTTCTTAGTCCCACATATCAGCTCATAAATATCTCTCTCTGTTGCATGTGGCAGACTCCTAGCAATTGCTAAGCAGAAGCCCCTTGCTGTCCAGGACAGAAAAGTAGAAGAATAGCTGTCCTGGTCTCTTGCCAGGGGATGTGCTTGCAGAATGGCCCTGGCCCAAGTGGTGTGTAGTCACGGGAGCTTCACATGGCAGCAAGCGTGCCCTGCCCAGCACACACAGCTGTGGAGCTGGAGACTTGCCTCTGCTGTGCAGATGTGGACCTGGCACAGCTCCACCAGCTTTGGCGGGCAGCAGAACACCTGAGGTGAGAAGCTGGTCCATGCCCTCAGGTGTTACACGTCTCTTTACGTGCTCATGCCTATATGGGATGTGGCCTGGAATAAAAGAAATAAGGAGGATGAGAGCTACCATCCAGAAATGCCACAGAGGGGGACTACAGTCCCCCTGTTGCGGGGACTCCAGGAACAGCTCCTCTAATAATAGCTTTTCTGCACCCAGCTGGTCTTTGTTGTGTCAATGTAGAGTAGAGCTATGAGATTACAGCCATGAAACATACTTCTATTTATTCTTCGCTTACATTACCCAGCTTTTTGTTGTTAGGGATCTGTAATAATTTATAAAAATACTTGCAGTTTTGCCTGGAAAATCACGGACAAATGCGATCGGCAGCACGTGGGAGGTGGAAGAGATCTTATCCTACATGCGGCGTGCAGGGATCTGGCTGTCAAGTCTGGGCTCAGAGAAGGGGTCGTGTGGAGCTGGTGACACAGCTGTGATAACTGCTGAGATCCTCATGAGAAACCACGGCATTCACCAGGACTGGGGAAGCCATAGGTATTGCCCTGTAGAAGCATGTAAGAGGGATATAAGCACTTTAAGATACAGACGCCCCGTACTTAGACTTGCTAGCTAGCTCTTGCCCTTCCCTTTGCTACACCTATTTAAAATCTAAAAACCTTGTGATCTTTCATCTCCAAGCTACTGAATGATTGCTACAAGTCACCATCTAGCTTATATTAGATCTATGTAATCTATATATATCTAAGTAACGTGTGTGTTCTATGCGTATTGGACTTACATATTTTCTTTGCTTCATTTCTGTTTCTGTGCATGTCCAAAACATCCTTTTCTAACGCCGGGATAGTAGTCCTGACTCGCAAGATAAATCTGATTTACCCACAGTGCTATCAAAAGTGTTGCAGTGATGTTCTCCAGGGGAAAAAAATAAAGGGGGCAAAAACATTAAACCCACTTTCTGTACAGCAGAGCTCCTTTATTGGTTTCTTTTGGTTCATTTTGGTTTGGTTTTAGTGAGTGAATAAGATCTGCACACGTTATTAATAGTCAAGAGCTTGAGTGAGCTGGCTTTTACCCACAGCCCTGCTCTTATCTCTAACGCACAAATAAACTACAGCTAAATTGCAGAATTAATCACACTAACTTTTTCGTCCCTGATAAGGAAAATGCCGCTCTATTTTTATTTGTTTTCAGCTTGGAAAACAATTTAGCCGAGTTCCTCTTGATGTGCAGTTTGCTTCCATTTCAGCATCCTATGGCATTACATTAGATCTTACCATCCCTGCTGCATTAGTGTTGTCTAAGCAGCCTCCCAGTGATTATACCCACCTTATTCAACTCCACTGCCAAATGAACTGGGACAGAAAAGCTAATTACATAGCTAATTACATAGCTAATTACATACACTAATTGCTATGGAGGAAGGGTTCCTGTTATCCATTCTACCCTCTGCAAAGCAATGCACTCCAAGAGCCCCAAGCCTTGTCATCTGTTTCTTTTTCTCTGTAGAGTCTGAGGGCTAAACAAGATGTAGGTTTTTGAGGGTTTGGCTATCAGCCCTCTCTAGGACCGGGACCCAAGGCTGATGGTGGCAGCAGTTCTTTGCCAAAAGGGTTAGCATCTTTAATGATACAGCATGCCTACGGTTTTGGAGGCTCAGATTTCAGATACAGTTTTTTAATATTGCTGTCTGCCTCCAGGCCTGCAAGGACTCCTTAGTCACCAGTCGCCTTTAGAAAAGATGGCATGAAGAGAGGAAACTCATTGGTTTTAGTGGAGGGATGTGAAGGAAACTGTGCTAGAGCTGGGACAAGGGAAATTTAGGAGGCAGGAAGGAGTCCAGCCTAGGAAATCATGAAAAGTAGGGGCAGACTCCAAATCTGAAGCCACATCCTTTATGGGGTTTTGGTAGGTTACTGTACGTGCAGACCGAACCAGCATTATAGAAGTCATAAGCCATAGTCATAAAAAATAACAAGTATGTCTGAGGAAACCATGACCTGATTATGAAAAAGCATTCTAGTTGCACTGAATGAACTATTTCCTGAAAGTGATTAACTCGGATGTAGTAATAAATGAAGTAATAAATCTCTGCATTTGATCCTCTGGGTTTAATCCGTGAGACAAGATTTATGACTGGACCCATTAACTCTTGTACTGGGGAAAAGCTCTTCATCTTTCATCTGCTGCTACTAATTTGGAAGGTTTGCATTCAGACAGGTACATCTCAGTTTTCAGTTGAAGGAAGGGAAACTACTGAGAATATTTCATGCTAAAAATACGCGAGATAAGGTCCCAAAGCAGGGCTCTTCTGATGCGTGCAGCATTTTGCTGGGTATTGTGAAATTAAGTTATGGTCTCATCGAAACCTAAAAAAAAAAAGTAGGAAAATCCATTGACAGCCTCAGTGCACTCTGAATTCATGCTACTGTTGCCAAACGTAGATCTACCACAGTAGATTGATCTCCTATTTCTGCAGGAGAGGAGGCTGTACGAACTGCCGTGCCGTGTCCTAGTGGGATGGATTAAGCGCAGAAGGGAAGACTTGGCATTTCACTGTCCCAGTGGATTTAAGTTGGTCTGCTGCAGGCATGTTCAGGCAATTCCGGGGCTTGGTATATATATTTGCACGTTTTAATAGTCTGAATTCCCACCATCAGAAAGGTGCTAAAGCCTATGAATACATCATATAGGACATTCAGCCAAGACATCAGATCTCAACAGATCCGGGCTTCAGGGTAGTTCAGCACCAAGAGTAAAAAGTGACCTAATATATAGCCACTTGTACATGCCTACAAAATGGCACCACTCGGAACCTTACAGAAAACCCAGGAATTCTTTTTTTAAACGTTTATAGCTCCAGATTTTGTGTCTGCCCCATGCCTGAGCAAAAAGTAACCACCTAGCAGAGCTTGCTATTCAGAAGCATTCAGCTGTTGTTTGTACGTCGAAACCTTGGCAGCCAGTATTAGTTTGACTCTTACGGCATAAGTATCTTCATTAGAACTTATATTTCAAGATCCTTTCCTTAGTGATAGCTGCAGAATGGTGTGCGATATCAGCTCACAGTGAAAGCGTAACAGCTAATAAGCCAAAGTGAGATCCCTTTGTGTCTTCCTTAAGTTGCTTATAAATGGATTGTAACTTATGGAGTGAAAAGCAAAAACAACAACAATAAAACAACCAAATTAAAAAAAAAAAGCTATAAGCAGTATCCCATTTTAGTTTTTCTCTTTTGAATCAGTGCAGAGGAGCCTTTCTGTCTGTGTCACTTTATAAATCAGTGGTCAAAAGTCAGAGGCGAAATCTGTGTGCATGTATATGCATATATACATATATATATATATATGAACACACACTGCTTGGAGTACAAAAATAATCAGGGAAAGTATATGTCCCTATTTTCAGATCATTACTTCTGACAGTAATGAGGAAATAAGTTCCTTTACAGTGTACTTGCAGACTCCAAAACAATAAGCTTGTTACTATCCACAGCATTCAAGGTCCCTTAGCATCAGTGAGAGCTTAATTATAAAATATTACACCATAATAGGGACATGCGACATTTTACAAGTATAAACATTAAGGCTGCTTCTATTACGGCCTCCCCTGTAGCTGCTTTGGAAAGACACATACCTCTCTGCCTGCTTTCAGCTAGCAGAGGTAGGTGTAATCTGTGCTGAGGGCTGATTCTGCGTGTACTCAGCTGTACTGGCTGGGTATTCCACGGGCATCAAAGAAAAACTTTTGAAGATAAATTCTTGAGAGAGCTGCTCATGGGAGCATCGCACGAGCATCCTGCTCCTCTCCCCTTCCCGGAGCAGGGCGTGCAGTGACCCGCGCTGATGGGGAGGGGAAGGCAGGCAGGGCCCTTGAAGAGCTGGCCCACCACCTCCCCCGTCTGTGCTCTTGAGCAACACATTTCTTACCCTTTGGTGGTTTTTCTTTTCTTTTTCTTTTTTTTTTTTTTCTCTTTTGAGCCCTTGCACATGGGAATAATCTGTTTTCATTTTAGTCTTCCGTCTGAAATGGAGGTGACTGCACACATCAGCTACGTTTACAAGATCAGGCTCCCGGGTTTGTAAAGCCGCGTGCGGTTAATCTCTGTTGGTAGACTTCTTCCTTGCAAACCTACCCCAGAGAAAATGGTCAGAAAATGTGTTCCTGGCCTGGAGACTCACTAACCCACCACTTAAAGATGGTTGAAAGGATTTCTCTATATATGTAGAGTGCAGATCAATAAATCTTTAATAAACATCCATTTTTTTTCAGATAATGCGTATTTTGAGCTACAGGAATGAAAAGATGAGTTTCGCTACAGGAAAAAAAAAAAAGACAAAAAACAAAAACCCTCACGTATAAAATTTCAGCCTTGGGAATTTTATGTTTTAATAAGCTTGCTTAATAAAATACAATAAGGCTATTAGAGTTATCAGGAGATACTTTTCAGAAATCTAACACCTACAGCTGTCTCATTTATTAATATGAATCACAAAAATAAATGGCAAAAATGACAAAGCATTCAGCCAAAGTTGTGTTAACTCCCTGGATGGCTTTCTCATTCTGTTGCCTCACTCGCTGAAGCTGATAATGACAGCACTGCAAATCTGATGTCTTTGTACTGAATTTTTAAATAGTCCTTAGAAGAAGGAAAATTCAGGCGTATCGCCAGTTAAGACTATGGGTTTGGATTGTGAGTTACAGACACTTCAAAGAAGGCTAAGTTTGCTCTGAAAGACATTTTCCCATGTCACTTTTGGTTCAGATGTGAGCTCTGAGAAGTAGTTGTGAAAAGGCTGTTTGATTGCTGTTTAGAAACCATCTAAATGAGCTTGTGGTTGTAACAAAAACCATCATGTTTAAAAAGCAGTGGTGTATATTATAAAGTAATAGGATAATAAATTATACATGTCTGTCTATGTCTATCCGTCCACCCGTCCATCCATCTATCCATCCATCCATATAAATCTGTTCCTCGTAGCTGTGAATTACAACTAGTAAAAAATGTTCTTTTTCCCCTAATATGTTTTTTTTTTTAATTGTTTTTAACCTAAACCTGAGATTTAAAGGCATTCTTCTTGGGTTCAGGTCCCAGTGGTGTCTCCCATGGGCTACAGCCGACTAAATAGCATTTTGTGTTACCTGCTGCTCAAGGATAAAGGTCCCTGCTGTCCTTGGAAGGACCCTAGGAGGCTCGGTGAGATGTGGAACAGGGTAGGAGGGTGGCAGGGGAGCTGGCATCGTGGCGGCTGCTACCAGCTGCAGGCTCTGAGATGCCACTTTTAATAATTGCAAGCTGTGCTCCCCTATGCAATTTGTAGCTTTATACCCTCCTCCTATGAAAACTTCCCGCTTCCTTTGCCAAGCTTTTATGTTGCAGGAATCGGTCGTGTGGGATGTGGCAGCAGGAGAGAGAAATGACTGAACAACCTTGTAGGGCTGAAGCTTCGTGGTGGCGGCGGGGAACACACAGGGTGGGGATGAGCACGGCGAGGAGAAGTGCAGAGCAGGAGTGCTCACAATAGTGACCATAACTCTTTTCCAGCTGCATTTGCATCCTCGTTACAAATTGTTTTATTTCTTCTGTGGATTTGTTAAATGCCCGTTGTGCTGGTGGCTCAGCACATATTTACGAAGTTAAAGCAAGCAATAAATGGCCTAGGCTTGCCTGGACACAACGGACAACATGACAGAACTGCAGTTGCTGTGTTAGGAAATCAAAACTAATAGCCAGGCCAGAATTAGAGAAAATTAGGAGGGGAAAAAAAAAAAAAAAAAAAAAAAAAAAGGAATGCTTTTGTTGCACTTCTTGCCTTTGCTGGATTTCCCTGGAGAAAGGAATCCATGGGGGAAGTCCGCCTGCAAGCAGACCTCCACCGTCCCCAGGGCCTTAATCCCAAGGAGCCTCCAGGGAATTAGCACTGATGTTCTTTCTCCGAATACCAGTGTGAAATCTCAGATTCTGCCCAGCAAAGACCCACCCAGGGCGAGCCTGTGCCCCATCCTTTTACTTTCGGCTCCACTTTGTCTTCCAGGCCGGAGTGGCGACGGGGCCGCGTCTCCCCCGGAGCTGCGCAGACAGGTCGGTGTTGGCTGGGCACGCAGGGGGGTTGTGGCCGCAGCCGCAGTTGGCCTTCCTCCACGGAGCCCGTTACAGCTTTTAGGCCACAATTTCGGCTGAGAAATTCTATTTTATCCATTTTACCGTCCTCCAGGTATCGCAGTGAACGTCAGATGTACAAATGAAGATGGTTTTACAGAGAAGCTGTTAAAGGCTCTCTGCTAATTTTGTAACTCGGATTACGAAGCGCGTCTGCTAGCGTTTAATTGATGGCGAGCAGAAAGGCAGAGGCTGCTTGTTCTTCTCAACACATCGCTTCTTGGGAGAAGCAGCACGGTTGTGGGGTTTAGTTGAAAGCATCTGAATACCATTCTGGGTTCCCAGCACTTGGCTGTTTACAACCCCCATACGTTTTCTGAGCAAACATTTTCCCTTCCCCGACGCTTGTTTCTGTTGACCCTCTCTAGTCAGGAGGCGGGCTTCCTTATTAATCTGTAAATCAGAGACGTTTAATTGGCTTCTGCAATTTCACTATGGATTTGGTTGTGTTCCAGTGGAATAAATGTTGCCTTGACCAACCACTGTGGTATCTGCTTTTCCAAGTAGGAGACAGGAGGGAAAGCGGAGATAAGAGACCACCAAACAGAATGCCTCCTGTAACTTCAGACGGCCCCTTCACTTCTGCCGTGGGCAAAAGGCCAAACGCGTTATATTGCAGAACGTAACAACGTAACCGTGTGGCTGTATGGTTAATATAAGGGAAAAAAAAAAAAAAGAAAACATGAATACAGAGTATTCTTAAGGAATATTCACTTTTAATTTGGGCTAAACCAGCAGTTTTTAAAAGGAAGAAGGTTTTTCTATCTGTCCAGCTAGCTTTAGACCCAGGGCGCAGCTCCAGTGCTGTTTGCAGTTACAGCCATTCTCTGATCAATTGATGAAGCGGGCAGACGAAGGCGGGCTCCTCTAGTGACTGGAAGGAGTCCAGAGTATGTCAGGAATTTCTGAGAAGCTTTCTGGGGTGTACCACGGCTAATTAAAAACGAATAATAATAATAATAAAAAAAAGCATAGAGGAAGTGCAAGTACAGATTGCAGTGCTAACCTCAGTGGTCATTCCCATTTCTAAGCTGTCTTTGCTTGAATCCATTTTTATTTTATTTATTGTTTTTAAGGGGCAGGGAGTAACTACATTTACTTCCACTTTCATGTGCCTCTCCTTCCCTGGGGCGGTGCCTCCAGCTTTGTGAGATGAGCATCCTCAGTGTGACACCCAGAGGGCTGCGCACATCCAGAAGAGCCAGACAGTCCCCGTGGGACGGGCACTGCCTTCCTCCTTTCCATGCAGTTCTTGGAGCAGCTTCGTGCTGCCAAGGTTTTGTGCATCCCGTCAGTGCCTGCAAACGTTTCTTTTCGCTTCCAAGTGCAGGTATCTCTGTGACTTAGGCGCTTGCTCTTCTCCGTTTGAAGCTGTCTCAGAGTCCAGACACACGCTGAGAGTCAGGTAACAAAATGTAATTCAAGAGATGCGCACACAGGTATGGCTTTAAACATGCAAAGGCTTAATCTCTTCCTGCGGGTGACAGTGCACGCTGGAAAACAGCAGGCTCTTACCAGACTCAAAACGAAAAGAAAGGCTCGTGGGGAGCTGAGCATCAGCGTGCGGGGATGTAGGGCTGCCCCTGCCCTCCCCGGCACTCATAATGTAGCAGGTGTACTTTTTGCTTGAAACTCTGCGTGTCATTTTTTTTTTTGGCAAGTCTGAAGCGGAGAAAGAAATGAGCCCTTCTGCCCCTCCCTGGTCCCAAGCCCCTCAAAGAGGGGAAAGCCTGTTGCCAGCAGTGCGTGGCGCTGTCGTGCTCACCTTCATAAAGAAGTCACCTTTAGCATTCAAAATAAACCCAGGGTGAAACGTGCCATAAAGCAAACTCAGGCTGCCTTAACAGCAGCTGCAAACCTTTACCTGCGGACGCTGCGGCTTCTCTGGTCACGGGCACGCCTTCAGAGGGGGGCTTGACCTCACCGCACCCCCTGCATCTTCTCAGAGAAGGCAAGCAGTGCCAGCACACGATGGGTGGGTGCACGTTCCCTCCCAGTGGTGTGAGTCTCATTCACTCGATCCACGGTTATTTCACTGTGCCCGCAGTGCCCCGTATCCTAGCGAGGCTTTGCGATTGAGCAACTGTTGAGCAAAATATTGCATGCTCGTGTATAAAATGTGCACGTGGAGGGGTCTCACCTGCATTTCTACCAGGACTCAGGGCTCCGCTCTGATTCCCACCAGCAAGCAAACGCAGGCTGGACGTGAAGCTCAGAGCCAGCCAGAGAAGATGGCAGATAATTATCTTAAGTTTTATTTATTTATTTTATTTGTTTACTTTTAACTTTGGGTGTTGGAGGCTTTGATTTTCATCAACACCACGGCCAGTGGTGCCAGTCAGTGAATTCTGTTTTCCTTTTTTTCGTGGTTTGCAGGGGGATGGCTTTCAGTCCGGGTTATCTCTGCAAAAAGGGAGTCACCAACCGCAGGTAACAGGCGAGATAACATTTTTCCCTGGCTCGAGTGCTTGAGGCAGTCCAGGTACTAAATGACTGAATGCTGACACCTGCTTCCTCAGTCAGGAATCACTAGTGTTTGTTGCCCGAATGGCAAGGTGAAGCTGGGGTCTTGTGAAATGTGAGGTTTGGGGGAGCAGGAGGGGAAAGCCACTGGTTTTGCCGTGGACCCCCGCACAGCACAAGGCAGGAGGGAGGTTACTGGGCTTCCCTCTTCGGTCTCCTGTGCGAGTTCGTAGGCTTCAGGGGCTGGCCAAAGCATGGCAGAAAGCACGCTGCTCCCTTGGCACCTGCGGGTCCTGAGCTCTCCGCTGGGCTCCCCTCTCGCTATTTGCCTCCAGAGAGACTTTGACATTCTGCTATATGAAGCCTCGTGTAAATAAAATAAAATAGTAAACAGTGCGACGGGGATAAAAACAAACTCATGTTCCTGCGTTTGCTGAGCTTGCTGCCCACAGAGGGATATGGTACTGTTTCAAATAACTGGTTAAGTGGCTACCAAGCTTTGGGAAGAGCTGCAGTAGATTTTGAATTTGTAAATCCTGGGATGTGATCCTGTAGGCTGGCTGTGGAAATCTGTTTTGGGGCGTGGGGCTCTGGGCTGTGCGTACTGGTTGCAGGATGAGGTCCTTTTGTGCTTACTAATGCCCCCAGATTTAAATACAAACAAGTGCAGATAACATTGCAGCACTAAGCACCCCGGGAGCCCCAGCGCAGTGCCGCAGAACACCTCATTTTCCTCGTTTGGGCTGGTGCAAGGCTTTGTTTCAAGCCCAGACCTTTGGTGCAATGCAGCTCAGGGAAGCTGAGCACCCGCGAGCCGTGCGGGTGACACGGCTCCGTGATAACCCCAGGCAGTGCTCTCACTTCAGAAGTGGTCTCAGAGGCAAAAGCACAAGCGGAGCTTTTCCATTTCATTTTTTTTAATGCTCCGTTCTCTCTGCCACACCTCTTAGAGGATGGATGTTTTCAGAAAAATAAAAGCAATCCCATCAGACTCCAAGAACTGAAACTTTTAACCATTTTTGCTGTGCTGGCTTTTCAGCTTTCAGCCAAAGTATCATTATTTTTCCTTACTCCTCTTTTTGTGTGTCTGTGGCTCTCTCCTCTCCTAGCGGCACCTAGTTATTTTGTTGGTTGTTGCTTTTTTACTGAAAAATTGGGAAGATTCTGGGCTGTCACGTCCCACTGCTAACTAGAGGAGCTGCCCTCTAAGACTTCACTTTTATCCTGAAGAAATAAGTTCCCCATTTTCCTTTGCTGGGGAAAATGTGGAAAAGCTAAGAGATGTGGGGCGTATCTGAATGGTAGTCATTGCCCTTTGGTAGCCGCGGCATGGGAGGGCAGTGCCTGGGAAGGGATTGTGATGTGTGGAGTAAAAGACAACTTTCAGGGGTGCTCACAAGTCCTGCACTATTTGGGGTCCTGCTAGAACGGCAGCGACTGGACTCGGTGGCATTTGTGACAGGTACATGTCTAACCTGCATTGCTGCCTGCTGGCAGCGTGACCTTCGGCATGCCAGGATCACTCCTGGAAAACCACAAAGAGCTTTGTATGGATCCTTTTGTAATTTTATTTTCCTTTTCCATATTGTGCTCTCATCAGAGTGGGAAGGTTCAGTGGCCTCTGAAGAGCATCCCGGTGTCACCAAGTCCTGGCATCTTTGGAGACACCAGGCTTCTTGCACGTCTTTCTTATTTTTCCGTCCCATCCTGCTCCCACGTATACACCCCATTGACTTCCAGAGCCTAGTGAGATTGATTTTCCTTTAGCCTAGTAGGAGCGATGTGCCTGCCTTTCGCTGTTGAATGCTATTAACATAGGAGAGATTTCCTCTGAATGTCTTGACTAAGTGGTGCCAAGCTGATCCTTAAAGTTCACAAATCGTATTTCTTCCAATGCTCCCCATCTTTTAATAAACATAAGGCCCATCCTCTGATGTTACGTGGTGCTTTTGTCTTACACCGATTACGCTGAAATTCTCACGGGGTTATTACTGTTTATAATCCCCTGAAACTCCATTATGAATCCTCTTGTGCTAACAAGTACCTGGCTGCCAAATTGGCAAACGCTTTATCGGGTGAGAGCAGACGGGCACAGAGGGTGCCCTTTGCTGAGCACTTCAAGGTATGTGCTGAGATTGCTGCTTTCTTTTTGTGCGAGCTTATCCCAAAAAGAGCCTGCCCTCGAAATAAATAATGCTTCTATATTTGTCTGGGATTTTTGTGCGTTTGCTTAGCTGCACCGACACAAATCTAACCCAGAAAAGTTACTCGAGCAGAACGTTAAATTTTGGCTGGCAGCCACCAGAAACACCTCGTTGCTCAGAATTTGCAGGATCCACCGTACACGGGTACAGGATGGGCAGCCTACCTTGGCTGGGACCATCAGCAGCCGTGTGTGCTTCCAAGGAGCTGATTTTGCATGTTAAGGAAAAAAAAGCTTGCAACGTTTCTTTGTAGTGTCCTGCGCTACTTGTAGGACCTTGGAAATGTGCAAGAGCAGACAGGGCTTGGCTGTGCTGCCTTCCTGTGCTCACCCCCGTTACAGAGGGGATGTTCTCTTATCAGCAACAACCTAAAGGTCTGAACTTCTCACAGGCTGTCCAGTCCTACCTCAGGACTTGATTCGTCTCTAACACCTTCCCGCCTATGCTTCTGCTGGCAGCCACGATTCTTTTTTTTCTGCAGTGCTGGGGAAAAACTGCAAACCCGGAGAGCTGCTGCTTGTCCTTACTGGAGCGGTAATTAAGGAACTTGCTGCATTAACATGCGCGATGCGAAGCCAGAGCGCATCCTCTCCTGAGAGCCCATGGAGAGAGAGATAGCAGGACTTTATCGTAGGTCTTCGTCTGGACTAATTGAACTGTCATAAGCAGTGCATCGGTTAGGAAGGCCGGCTCTATCTCCATTGTGAAATCCACAATTTACAGTGCAGCTTTCTTTGGAGCACGTCCTGGCCTTGCTGCAAGGCCTCTGACTCCAGAAGCGGTGGAGAGAGGTCAAAAAGAAGAAAAAAGGAGGGGGAAGAAAAAAAAAAAAAGGCTAGGACCTAATTGAAATTAGGAGTAATCCTGTTTTAGAGAATGTTTTCTTAACAGATTGCTGCACCACTCTGCCTTAAGGTTTGGATTAAATTGCCGGTGGCAGAGAGAAGCTCCATTAGGGCTGTCATTTCCAAAGGATTGTCCATGGACTTTCCTCTCCCTTCCTCCCCCCCGATCTCAGGTACAATGCAAGAAGCATTAGCCAGGGCCAGAGCAGGCCAAGAGGATGAACTTTTCATTACTATGCAAATGTAGGCAATCTGGGAAATTAATATTTCATGCGTGCCTCTCTTCACAAGGAGCATTTCGATTACCGGCTCCTTGTCCCTGGGCTGGACGCCTGATTGAGAGGGCTCTTGTCATCAGCAGGGTCCTGAGCTCATTTTTGTTCTCTGACGGCTGTTGTGGGGGAAGCAGCCAGGCTGGCTGCCCTGCAACAGCAGCACAGCACCAGCATGCGTCCCGAGCCTTGGAGCTGAGCCCCCCAGCACACGCTGAGGGTCGAAGCACCAACCGCATCCACGCCTGCTCTGCCGCGCTCCCCCGGGGCTGGGGCCAGCAGCGGGCACGCTGCCCAAAAAGCCTGATGTCCTCGGGAATACGGAGCTGGGGCTGGATCCCGCTCCCCTCCTCGCTTGCTTGGGCACTTTTGCAAGGAGCAGCTGTAATTTCACCTTCGTTAAGCCTCGCGGCACTGCGAGGTAAGCACGCGCTGCCGTGCCATTTGCTCAGTGCCCCGCCGTTGTTAAGTGGCGTGGCTCAAGTGACGTACGGCTGCAGCTGAGGAGGGGTGTTGGGATTCAAGTGCTTCCTCGCTCTTTTCTTCACCCTGCTTTTTAATCACCATCTATACACGAGGCAGAAGTGTGAGTCAGTACGTACCGCAGACGGAGCCCTCGTAGGCAGCACGCTGCTTCAGAGGCACTCACCCAGGAGTAAGAGCCTTTTAATGCGTTCGCAGCATTAATAAGCTTAAAGTGGATTTGAAAAAAAAAAAAAAGGTAAGAGAATTGTGAATTAAATATTGATCCTGGTATTTCATTGTTGAATTACAGACATTCAATCGCTCATGGATTATTCTGCCGTCGAATCATAGCAGCTAGAGATGGAAAAAACGTACAATTATCCCATTCATCTCCTTGCCAATGGAAGAGTGTTCCCCACAGTACATTCTCATAGTGGTTGAAGTTGATTACTTAATTCCAATTACTGACAGTCTACTAATTGCTTAGGCTGTATTCCAATTTTTGTCAGCCCTCCCGTCACGTTAACTCCTTAGCTAGAGGTCTGTCCTGCTTTCTGCCGGGAGATGATGGGGGTGGTTTCAAACAGGAACTTTGAAAATAAGCCCTTGATCTTTGTTCTGCTCACCTTCATTTCTGAGCCAATTTGCTCTTGATCCACCTGCACTTTACAAAACAAACAAGCGAACAAAAATGCCTCAAAATGAGCCAGCTAAGGAGAGCAGACATTTGTCAGCATTTCCCAGCTGTGGTTATTTTCCTTCACATGTGCTCTGGTCACTAGTCTCCGTTGGATGGCTTTCTGATTTTATATACTTCTAAATAAATTAAGGCAAAAGGATCCCTGCCAAAATCTCTAGCATCAGATTCACATCATTTTTTTTCCCTGCCGTTAGAGAGCTATCCTCCAGCAAGCCCTCATTTCAGCAATTAGTCTCAGTGAAAAGGAAATAGTAACGCCGTGCGTTACTCGTTGCTAAACGTCCACCTCAGCCCTTCCCCATCTTCTCTCGCCCTAGAGCTGCCCTTTTCTCCCCCAGGCCATTTTACTGTCAGGGGGAAATCAGATGTGTGCTGGCAAACGCTTGGGGGACAGCGGGCAGTTTTCTGACTGCCCGAACTCCTTTAAATGATTCATTTATTCACCCATACATTTGGCCAGCAAACGTGGATGAGCCGAGGGCTCCTTGATGAGTCTGGGCAGCCAGGAGGGTGCCAGATGGAAGGGCTGGCAGGGAAAGGGGGCACGGGGAGAACAAGGGCGAGTCTGCAAAGTTTGTTTAAAAGAGGAAGAGCTGGTAACGGAGCCAGGAGGTAAAGGCTGGCATGGGTCTGGGGACGAGATCTAAACGGCTGAAGGTGGATAAAAGGACTTTGCTGCATGTATGTTCAGTGCGGAAAGCACATAGTGAAAGGCAGCTGGGGTGACTGCAGCAGGCTGGAGGATGCACAGCACCCCTGGGCAATGCTCAGCACCCCGGAGGGGCAGGGCGAGCAAGGGGCTGGCGAGCCAGCAGCTCAGAAGTTCAGCCAGCTCCAGAGGTGATGCGAGTGTGAAACAAAAAGCCTGGCGTCTCAGAGCAGCCCCGGGAAGCCTCCGAAGGGATGTGGTAAAGAGGCTTAGTTTTGACAGGTGAGGGCACAGCACTCCCAAATGAAATGGCACCAGATAAATGACTGTCATTTTCAACTGCATCTCCGCAGCGGAGTTTTGTGAAGGAAGATTTCTGGGCATAAAGGGAGGAATTTGACTGTTACCAGGGATTGCAGTCAGAAAAGAGTAAGGTGGTAGAAGAAAGTGCACTTTTTAAAGAAGTTTACAGAAGACAGACAGCCATGTGGAAGCAACTCTATTAGACTTCCAGGCACACAAAGCTAAAGAATTCCGCTCAGCCACGAGATGACACAGAGATACGTCAAGCTTTCAGTCTGAGAGCTTATAAAATGCCTTAAACTCTTGGCTTCGCTCTTGCTTTGAACACCCCAGTTGAGAGCTGAGCGAAAGAATAGCTGGGGAGCAAACGGGCTGAAAGCGAAGCCTGTGCGGCAGAGCTGCTGCTCTGGGGCAGGGGCCACGCAGCTCCGTCATGTCTGCAGCCCGGTGCAACGACCTGGGCAAAGGGGAAGGAGAGAGAAGGAAGGGGAAACGTTAAATCTGCCCGCAGTTTAAGTTGAGCCTGGAGTTCAGGTAACAGTGAAGTAAGGTTTGCAGGAGTTATTTTAATCTTTCAGTAGCTGCGGTGAAGATCGTGGTTGCAGTTCTGGCTGGCGGTGTAGAATAACCTACAGGAGACATTATCTCTCCTTAAGAGTACATGGCCTGTGATGGGGATGCTGTATATTAGCTCGGAGTGTAATATTAAAAGGATCTACTGTCTCCCATGGTGGTTGCTTATGAAAGAAATGTATCGTCAGTTACTGTAGCTATGCTATGTAATCCCCAAAGCAATTCCCATTACCACCTCCAAACAATAGCTCGTGGGTTTTTATCTTCCTCTATTTGACGATTCACGTGGCCATTCTCCCAACATGTGAATTGTGTCTCTATTAGTTCTGGCTCTCTAAAGCAACAAATCAGCTCAATTCTTTCTGCTCACTGTATGTTAGTGTACAGCTCATGGCATGTACTCTTGACCACTCTCAAACCTCAGTATAACCTGAATATTTCTGTCCCTTATAACGTGAATCCAAGCTAAAAAGATGATAAGATGTTGTAGGAGATACTGTCCCGTGAGTCTCACACCTTAGGCTGGTATGTTAGACATTATTTCTTTGTTTGTTTTGATAGCACATCATTTTGTGCTCACAGCTGTGCCATTCTTTAATTCGGGGCTGTCTATACCTAGAAGATTTTCAAAGTTCACTTACTTTCATTAATCTCCGTGCCAATTCTGATGGTTAGATATATCTGCTTAAACAGCTGGAAAAAAAATGCTACAGAGAAGAAGGGATTAAACGTCTCCCTGTGTTCTTGTGGGACGAGGCTGAGCGAGCTGAGATTACAGGAAAGGAGATTTGGGTAGATTTCCCAAACAGTCTTTCAAAGAAGGAGGATAATTAACCACCAAAATGGTTGTCCGGAGAAGTGGCCAGGTCTGCACAGAAGGCAATTAAAATCCATTTGGATGCCTGTTGAAAGAATGATCTGAGATCATTCCTAGATCTTGCCTGTGGATTGAAGGGTGACATCTATTTCTAGTGTTTCCCAAGGGTCACGTCCCACACTCCAGATCTTCTGTGTACCTCCCGCATCCTTCCTGAACTCTAAGGTGTAGTTTGGTGTATGCACGACCAAAAACTCAAAACCTGTACTATTGAATTCTTTCTGTCCTGCAGCAAAGGAGATACAGGAAGAAACTCCAAGGGTTCCACAGCAGTTCCTACCATCCTGCCTGCATCTAACTCACCTTGTCCAGGCTGAGTGATAGGATTGAAATGCTGTAAACCTGAAAAATATTGCTGTTTTGGGGACTGTGCCCTGGTTTCAAAACACAACATAATTGCAAAGAAAAGTCGATTACTTTATTTTGAGTTAAGCAGGAAGATACACAGTCTGACAGGGAGCGAGCTTTTCGCATACAAAAATAGCCAAAGTTAGCAAGGCAGAAACGAATAAATCAGTGGGCAATTGGCAAATGCCCTTCTGTTTCTGTTTGAACTGTAAAGGTCTTCTCTTTCAAGGTTGCTGTCCAGCTAAACCTTAAGCCGTTGTGAACAGAAGTTTTAGGATCTCCTTCCTGAATAAATAATGGTTCTGGAAAGCAGCTGCAGATTTACGGGGCTGTGATAAATGGCTGCAGAGGCCTTGACACTCCATTAACACCGGTGTGTACACTGTGTGCCCCCAGATCATGCAGCGTGGTTCACAGCTCTTCCGTCCACCCTGGGAACCTTATTTAAAGAGCAATCAACCTCTGTCCAGGATGGAGGCTGTAATGGACACCTGGAGGAGATTACGGAGCTGCAAGAGCAGCTCTTCTTGCAGTAGTTGCTGCCATCGAGGCAGCTCTAGAAAGAAAAGAGAAAGCTTGCAGGGCTGGACCATGCCGAGCCTGGTCTTGAAAGCCCCTTCCTTTCTGGAGAGGAAGAGGAGGTGATTTCTACTAGAGCAGCGTTGAAGAATTTGGTTCTGGGGCTAAAGACACTTCTGGGCAAATGCTGATCACACGTGGCCCATCTGGCTGATAGGAAGAGTTTCCAGCAGTCTGCACTGCCCGAATGCAGTAATATTGTCATGCCTGCCTGCTGGAGCACGGACTCCTGAACCGCTCGGTGTGATTACTTGCTTACGTTTATGCTACAGAACTGCTAAGTGATCCACGTTGTGCATGAAATGAATACGTACAGGTGAGAATGGAAAACCAAGTGAGCAACGGTGTGTTTTCACTTCTCAGTTTTTAATTTGGCTTTGCACCCGAAGGAAGGCTTTGGGGAAGTGAGGGCTGGATTGTCAAGTGAAGGAGCTGAGGAAGTGTGTCGATGTGTGCGTGTATTTTAGAAACAACTCTCCTTGTTTTGGGTGTAGGCTCCCAGGTGAAACAAGAGAAACATTCCCTTCCCCCTGCACACAACTCTGACAGATTGATGTAGTGTGCACAGGAAGAAAAGAAATGCTTGCCCCCAAATTATTTCCCATATCTTTGAGAGAAGCGATCCATAATATTTTTTTCCCCTAATTCTTAGCTCTGAAAGTTGTGCTTTTGCTCTTTAATAGATGGCTGTGTTTGATGAAGCTTTTTGGACTGGTTAAATGGTCAGGTGTCAGAGATCTATAGGCAGCTGGTGTTTGTTTAGTAAACGATGTCCCTGTTATTGTAGCAAAAGACAGGCCTCAGTAGGCTATAAATACACTCTGTTCCCATGCATCATACCTCTGTCCAAAGGAGCTTTTCAGACCTTTGGTTGTTTGGTCTCCAATTTCTTTCTTTTTCATTACATTTCTTCCTCCCTCTTTTCCACCAGGTTATTACACTCAAACAAGACCCAAGCAAGCGATTCAGGTAATAACACTCTCGGAAGGAAGCAGTGTTCTCTGTGTACTCTGGTTGGCATTGCAATCTTTGTCATTGCCATTGCCATTTGCAGACAATCCATGCTCCGATGTTACTTGGATAACGTGACAAAGATGACAACAAATGTGCGTCGGTGGGTTACCCCCATAGCAAAGCGCTCCTACCTGCACTGAGAAGTGTCGAAGGGAAATGGGGGATCTCAGTTTATTTTCCGAAGTTGATTGCGTGTCTGCATTGAGGGGGGTTGGAAAGGAAGAGAGAATTTATAGATCAGGAGGTTTTCTTGTCTGTGGCTCCTCATTTTAGTCGCAGTGTGGTTGTTCTTGTAGAAGAATTTCAGGTAACTTACAGGGCCGGTAAAGCCTCACCAAGATCCCGAAGTTCATCAGACGTGCGTTTGAATATCTAAATCTGTAAGGTCAGAAGAAAAAGTGGCTTTTGAGAAGCATTTTAGTAGAAATATATTTCCAATATGAAAGTTTGTGTTCTTCCTGGTTCCACACAGACTGATAAAATTTAGGAATGGCTTGTCTTGTGGTGTCCTGACCATTTTGTTCCTGGTTCTGTGACGTGAAATGGTAGTTTGGTCCAAGGTTTGGAAAATAGAAGGTTTGGAAAGTATTTCTGCAGTAAACAGGAGCTAACCTTTCATTGTCTTGGATACCACGTGGTCTTTGTTATCAACTGATCTGGAGTTTCTGGGCTGTTTCATCTATTTTGTCTTACCCATAACCTGCAACTGCCAGCCTGCTTGGCTGGAAACATCAGTGCAGTGAAATTCAGAATCGAAAAAACTGAACAGGTCTTATGGGTGGTATTGGGTGATGTTTTTTGGAGTCAAATCCATCTCGAGCTTGAAGACATCTTAATCCAGGAGGAAATTTGAAAGAGGGTATTTGAAAGAGGAAAACAAATTGTAAGTACTCTGAACCTTGGAGGGATTCATGCTCTTATCAAACTCTCAGCCTAAGCTTTCCAAATAAGACCAATCTATGCCCTTAACTCTTTAGGTCGTAAATAAAAGCATCTGAAATCTCAGTTCCAGTGAACAAGTGGCAGAAAAACCAGGAACACAGAGCCTTGAACTGTCCTCCGGTTAACATCTTAAAGTCTCCGGATCTATGTTTGGGAAGTCAGTATCCCATAGGATCTAGGCATATCCTGTGGTCAGCATTGCATTTGAACATGTTTTAACAAATGCACTCATGATTGAAAAAATAACTAATTAAGGACCACAACTAGGTGCTCAAGGAAGTCCTTTCCTGGTAGGAAGAGAGTTAAATTTACACTCCTCACCAAAAGGTCATGGGGACAAGAAAGGGTACTATTGCAGGCTTTCTGATACTCGCCTGAAAGAACCTAGTCATTTGTGCGGTGGAGAGGAGAAGCACGGCTGGAGGAGAAGCACGAACTCTTTATTTTATTTTACTTTATTTTTTTCCCTTCAAGCACATCTAACAGAATTAGAACTGCAATAAAACTGTCCTAATAATTATGCAGATCTGTGAGAATGCAGATTTCCTCAGACAACCTTTTGCTCTTACTGTGCTTCTTTTTAGCTGTGAAGCTGCAGATTTTAAGCCTCCCCTTCTCCTGAAACAACATCTTACTGAAAAAAAAATACGTATTTTTTTCTGACTTTCTTCTGGCTTAACTTTCTGTCCTCTGCATTGATACTCCAAAGGAAGATCTTTGAGAGAACCAAATAATTGGAATCTTCAGGGTGCGGATTGTTCATTTTCCACTAAATATGAAACCCATCATGCTGAACTCTGAATACAGCAGGATGCACTTAGCAGGTTATAAAAATGAAAATAAAAGGATACTGATTGAAAGGAGAGGGAAAAAAAATCACAAAAGTGACATTTGTTCAACTCATACTAAATATACAAAACTATTTTAGCTGCTTTCATAACAGATACCATGCAAAAAGACCCAATTAATTTTATCTTCATGCTGCTATAAAATCTGTATAATTCTTTTGGTCACCAAAATGTCTGAGGTACATTATATCATTCGTACAGACTTCATTCCTTAGATAAAGAAATCACATTTAATCTCTTCTTCTCTTTATCTACGGAATGATCTGCCCATGAGCAGCTCCAAATCTTAGCAGGGAAATAAGTGTAATAACAGCCTGATGAATTCTGGAAGAAACCTTAAAAGAGAAGGCATGCTCACAACAGGCAGAGGCTGACGCAGAAATAGAGGAGCACACACTGCACGAATGCAATTGTGTTTAAAGGCATAATGTCTTCTCAGCATATTGAAGAGATGAAGCACTTTTGCAAGAGGCCGCAGTAGCCTTACAATTCCCACAAGGTTAATGGAGGGAAGGCTGACAATAGCCGCTGAAGCCCTGATTCCCTGCGTAGTTATGGGGAGCCAACTCCATTTCTGCAAACCCTTCAGCCAGGCTCATTTTTGGTTTCTGCTCCTGGAAAGCAGCAAACACTTGGTGTATTGGCAGAGAAAGGGATGTGGGCAAGGCCCTCAAAGCAAAGTGCTGGTCCAGTTGAGCTGCAGGCAGTGGCAAAAAAAATAGGAAGAGGGTGCAGGAATGCAGGATAGGAACTTCCAGTTGCCCTTAGGTTTTGGGAGTAGGTACCATGTTTTCTTTGCAAGGCTGGAGCCAGGTTAGTCATTGCATTTCAAGTGTTGATCTTCTCTGTTGGCCACTTCAGCCTCCAGTGAACATTAGAGGCTGCTCAGTATGCCTGAGCCGAATGTATTGATCTGCAAGGATGCTGGGGAGAGAAAATGACACAGGCTGCTGGAATTCTGTTATGGCAACACAAATGAATATAATTTACAGGTTAGCAAGTGGATGATCAGTGATTTGTTCTCCAGAAATATCTGAGAGGGAGGATGGATGAGTAGATTGATTTCATAATTAAACGTGAAACTGCCTCATTTTAGGGTTTCATTATCAGCTCAGAACTCAGCCACCATTTGATGAATGGTTTTCTCTGGTGTGTAGAGCTTTCAGGAAGCTTCGGTGCAGTTTCAGGCAATCTTGGGCTGAATTCAGCTATATATAAGAATCTGAGTAAATCTGGGTTAGTGTATGATTTCTTGCATCTAGTACAGAGAAATCAATAAAGTACTTAAGAGTACTTTTTTTTTCCCCATATAGGGACTAATACAAAAAAAAGCTAATGCTCAATACAGGCAAATTTGCAGGAGACTTCAGTTGCTGATTGGGTATGTGGGCCCATATTATTTTTTAATCCCCCAAGGATCCAACATTTGACATTTTATGCTTGTTGGCTCATCTGAATAGGCTTCACAATATAAAGCTTGTTTATCTCCTGCAAAGTGAGAGCATGAGAATGAGTCTCGCAATATTCACTGCATTGAGCCTGCTGAATCCAGAGGCCAAGCTGTGATCAGGAGGCCTCTGGGGAAAGCCCGTGGGATACCTGTGGCCATTTGGTATGCAGTGGGTCAGAGAGCCATGCGAATCTGCACTCAGAAGTGGAAAAAGTAAATGCCGTAGAAGGCATCTTAACTTCCAACTACAAATTTCAGTAGCTCCTTTATATTCAGAGGGTGGAAATGATTTGCCACATCCTTACCGCTTTTGTAGCGCTGTTCCCTTGAAAATAGTGTGTGAGTACACGATGTCCATGCACCTACTCCTGTACCAGGAAAGCAATTTCCCTAGACCTAGAAATGATGCTTCACCCTGCCCAGCCCTCGCGCTGGGTTCATCCCTTGCTTTGCAGGTGGTGGCTTTGGCTGTGGTATAAAGGATGGGAGCAATCCGTCGAGTGCCTCTTGGGGCAAGTAAACAGACTGGCAGAGGAAAGGGGCGGATGTGGGATAGGCAAATCCACACCTGCCCATCTCGAATGCTCATTACATAGCTTCTGGGGAAGAAGCTACATGCTCCCCAGGACAGGGTGAAGAAATTCATCCTCCTCGCTGTGCCAGCTGCGGCCTGACGTGGAGCATCACTTGCCCTCCAGTCTGATGCTGCTTCCTGCCCCTTTCTGCAAGCAGATCGCAGAACTACAATCTAGTCTACAGTGATTTGTTGTTTTTTAAAGATAGCAACATCTTCTCTGGGCTGGCCTGCTTTCAACCACATAATAAGTTCGTATTTGTTACAATATGGGAAGCCTGTTGGAATATAGGACAGAGAGACTGCCCTGCATTGCATTTTTTTTTTCCATTTAACAAATGCTCATTTATCAAGCTGCTGAGGGGAAAGAAACTCAGCTATTTCTGCCTGTGTCCCTGCAGGGATTTTAAATACACCTTTAAAGGTATAAACAGAACTGAAACCCCAAAGGATTGAAACACAGACATGAATCACATGCAAGTTTTTAGAAATACAAGCTCCGTCTTTATTATGTTTTTACTGATTCTAGAAAACACCTTAAACCATGTATTTAGAAATGCTTCCTATATTCCTCTTTGTGTATTCGTCTTTGCATAGTCTGCACATTTCAAGGAGCCCCCTTTTTTTTTTTTTTAATACCAGATTTGGATTGTGCTTTGCTTTTTCCTTGTCCAAGTCATTTCCTTGGCAGTGATTGAACTTAACATTTATGCCTAAACTAACAGGCAGAATAGATGTCATTGGCCCTGATTCTCTTCTCCTTACTGGTCAAAAGGTAACTGAAGTTAAGGTAGTTATTTTGCTTCAAAATTGCTATCAGAGGCTTATGCCTGAAATAATAATAATTGTGTTTCTTTCAGTACGTACAATGTTTTTGGTTTTTGCATATAACACACACGAAAAACTACTTGAAGAATCACACTTACTTTTCCTGTCCTCTACTCACCTTATTTTTGATACAACTATAAAAGAAAAAGCTAGACTGGTCCCTCTCTGAGGACATGGCTTCAATCACAGGATATTGAATGGCACTTTACATTATTTTAGAGGTTCTAACGAGAACAAAAGTCAAGAAAATTGAGAACAGCAGGGAGGCCCTTTGTATTCAGAGGTAGATTACTTTGTCTTTAATCCTCTTGCCTTCCTTGCGCCTGATTTGATATGCACATGCACGCATCTATGTGTACACACCTCCTTGTACAGTTTAAGTTTCCCTTGCCCTCCCTCAGAGCCAGAAGCATAAATCTTGTTTCTCTAATAAAGGCATTTAAAGCACAAAGTTATGAAAATATTCTATCTCTATGTTGGGTATGTCATTGGCAGTAGGCAGCATTTATCTTCCCTGTCACTTAGTTTCTTGCTGAAGTCTCCAGGGACCGCAACATTTGGTTTTCCTGAAATTTTCAATAAAGGACAGGCAAATAATGTCTTTCCCCGCTATGCTTTCCCAAGCTTAAGTCTACCAAGGGTGTCTTGCAGGGACAATTAAACCATGCCGCTGCCCGAGCCGGGGTGGACACTGTTATTGCAGCATTCGTCCCCTTCCTGACAAATCGCATTATTCCTGTGGCCGCGGCCCATTAGCGGGCCCAGGGGAGCCAGGATGTGATGGTGAGAAGCCTCTCGCCCCGGGCAGAGCTCACCCAGGCCAGGGCTCCTCTGAGACCTGCAGAGTTTGGGGGGCGAGCAGGAAAAGGGTGAGCAGGAGCTCATTTGGGTGCTCCCTTGGGCTTGCTTCTCTCCTAGTTTTGCGGTGCTGTGTCTCAGAGGGCATTTTTCAAGGGCTTCTCTTCCTGACCAAGTGTTTGAAACTACACTGTTTTGCTAAAATATCCCTTTTTCCTGGTTTTCTTTGACTTTTTTTTTTTTTCTTGCTACCTGATTGATTTAGTTTCACATTTTTTGTCTTCTCTCGCAGCCCAGCCAGGGAGGACAGCAGATGTAATGGTCTAGCTGAGGTTTTGGAGTCTGTGCAGCAAGACCTAGCTGGAGCTTGTCACTTCATGTGTGCCTCAGGAGCAAACACAGCCTTGACACTGCTCATCGCATTAAGTGGAGCAATCCTAGATGGCAGTTCTCACCTTGAGACACTAATGTGAGGGGGACAGGCTGGTATTAAGAGATCAATAATTAAAGCCTTATCTGAAGGTGGAAGCCTTCCCCTCTTCAGTCCTGATCCCAAACATTCAGCTGCAAAATCCCCAAAGAGGCCAGTTTGCAATTCTCACCAATCCTTTATCTAACTGGCTATGTTTGCCGCCTCCCAGGGGTAATGTGGGTCTCCAGGTCTCTTGCTTAAGCCTCGTAAGTGTATGGTTGTGGGTTTTTATCATGGATGTTCCCGATTCACTTTTTGACATACAGAATGAAAAGGTGATGCATTATGTATTTCCGAGTATATCAGTGCTTCTCTTTGCCTGTACAGCCTGACTGGGAAGGGAATGGCTGTGCTTTGAGAGGTAAAGCATGAAACAGCCTCTGATCATCTCTCAGATTGCTTTAAAAACAGTAAAGGAAGCAGGTATTTTATCACTTGTAAGGTCCTTTCTGATTGCTTTTTCCCCTCCAGAAATCTTCACCCTAGAAACAGCAGGTATATGGTATTCCCTTCCGCCTTCATTACACTGTGCTTGGGTGAAAACACTCTTCTCTTGTGTTAAATAGACTGGTCTGACTTGCTCAGCAGTTCAGTTTTGCACCTTGACTTCTAGGCACAGCCCTATTGATAGTTGGTACCGCTGGAAAACAGATGCTCCTCTCCCTCAGAGAGGCAGGTAATTTGTTTGATGGTCTCATTCTCCAGGAATTTCTAAATTTTGTTAGCACTCGTTAAACATATTTTTCATTTACTCTGGACAAAATGCATATGCTTACCAAAGTTATGCAGATTTCTGCTGCTGGAACCTACATAGGGTTTAGGTGGGAGCACATGAGTCAAGCGGTGAAGGAGTTAATGTAAGGCAATGTAAGATTTGTTCCTTCACTTCTCTTGCTACCTTTGATGCAGACAGTGCGTTATTTAGCGCAGGGGCTTTGTTGGGAATCTCAATATCTTGCAGCAATGATTACTGCAGATAATCAGCCTCTGTCTACAAGAGAAAAATTGCTGCAATTGGGTAGTTTACCTCCTCTGGGATCCAAGATCAGGCACGTTAGCGTAACCGCACAGCCAGCTGACACAACTATTTTAAGGTTGTGTCACACGGTCTTCAGCCGTGAGGTTGGTGGCGTGCTGTGCTGCTTGGTAGGTCTGGTAGTCTCAGCATGCTCAATGAATTCCTAAAAGGTTCCTCCCGAGGACCGTAGCCATTGCTAGCACTCCTACATTTCCAGTATTTTTTAATTTTTATTGTATTTTTCCTGCAAAGCTCTTCTGCTTGCAGAAGGATCAGGAGCCCTGGCTTTGGTGGCATTGCCCTGCTCTTCTGCCCTGATTCTCTAAACATAGCACAGTGCTCTGCTTATGCATGGCTAAAAATAAAAGTGGTGTGATCAACAACTGTGTTTTAAAGATAATTTGGTAAGGAAGTGCCTCACTTAAAGCTACTGCTTTTATAAAGAATGTGCCTTCTACTTACTGTGAAGACAAAGAGTCCTTCATTTGCTTTGGTGCTTACCAGGCAGATTTAATTGGAGGTAGCTAAGCTTTAGAAGCACTGATCAGTTCTAAGATTTGGGAGTGCACCTTGACTGAATCCCAAATCTTCATCAGAGTAAGACCAGTGTGCATGGGAGCATAGCCCCCAGGCATGCTGCAAGAACTCTACGTCGGCAGGAAGCCAACGTACAGGCAGAGATGGAGTAGCTCAGAGATGACAGTGCATAGGAGTGATGACAGAGATGGGAGATGAAGAAAACTGAGAGATAAAATAAGTCTTTTTTCTTCATTTTTTTTTCTTTTTTCTTTTTCTTTTGAATGGGAAAAAAAGTTTTTGGAAAAAGAAAAAGAAAAGATTATATTTCTAGCACCTGGGTTTGCATCTCTGCTACACAGAAGTTCATCAAGCACCTATGAGTTTAGATCTCGATTCTCATAGTAAGTGTTATATAATATTCCTCGTTTCATGGTTCAGCTGAATAAAACACAAATAACAGAAACAGCATCTATGATGAAGAGTGAACTTTTAAAGTTCTTACTGTTTTAAATAAGCTCAGTTATTTTGTACCTCCAGTTGGTTTCATTAACCTGAAGGGGTATCCCTGTGGAATAAATGGGATAGTTCTTAATTTCTCAGGTTTTCTCCAAAGCATCATTATGTCATTTATTGTATAGGCAGTATTCATCTTGGTAACCTCTTGTTTTTTGAGAGCAAAGTCAGACAATATTTGAAAACGAATTCAGCCCATCAGTCCTGTTGAGAAGCCATCTACAACAAGAGTTTCACAGCAAACTCATTCTGAAAGTGTCATTTTGGCCCCTCACTGCAGCCTCTCCTTCCAGGAGTCCACTACTTAGCCTGGGGCACCAATTACCAACCTTATCAGGAGCCCTGTCACCAAAATGTCTGTGCACATATTTGTGTCACCTGGCGTCACTAGTGCTACTGAGTAGGAAATGTAGCAAATCACAGAGACCTAAAGATTTGGCAGATTCAGGAGTTGAGTTGTGGAGACTTAAGAGGGACATCATAAATCAACTTTTTTTCTTTTCTTTTTTTTATTTTTGTACTAATGTTCAGCTTCGGTCTGCTAAATACGACTTGAAAGTTACCTTTGTAATGTATTCCAATTAAAGGGCAGATCTTGCTGCTTAAAAAAAGGCATTCTAAATACTATGTAAAACAAAAATGGAGTGTTTCCCCCTAGGTTATTGTCTGTTGCCAGTCCAGTGGATGTGTAAGTTTTAATAGTGTCTCAAATGGCATTAGATACCTACATTTAGGCAACTAATATCAACCCTTTGTATGGTGATGGCAGTATAATTAATTCATACTGTATAATAAAATATGCATAAGTAATTCATATTCTAATGAAAAACGACATTCTTATTGCCTTCTGTTAATAGAAGGCCATGGTGCTGAATCTAAACTTCAAGATTTTCCTTACACATGTTCACACATATGGAGAATATATAATTTCTTACTGTGTTGGGCATATCATCCAATAAACAAGAAACAAAGTTGCATTAGAAAATATATAATCAATCTCAGCCTTGAAAGCAGTGTTAAAAATGGAAATTTGGCTTAGGTTCTGTTCGCATGTTTATGGTACAAAATAAAATGTATTGGGAGATAAGTATTAAATGAGAACTCATCGGCAATGATGAGAATAGCCAAAGGGAAATAACTGTCTGTATAGCCAAAGGGAAATAACGATCTCATGCTGAAGTGTATCAGGATCAGTAAGTTACAGAAGTCAGCAGGTCCCTCAAGATATTAGGGAGTAATCAGAGAAGATAAGGATGTTGCAGGTGCTTTCCACGATTTCTTTTCCTAGGTCTTTGCCACTGCGAATGATGAATAAACTTGGAGTGGGAGAATTCCAGAGAGTAAAGGTGCCATCTCTTTGACAGATGTTTCAGAAAAAAAAATCTCTATGTATATGTATTTGTGTGTGTGTGTGTATAAAAAGGAAGAACTCAGGAAATTAAATGTCAATAAATCACTGGGACCAGATGGCATTCATCTGAGATTTCTAAAAAACTCAGTACCAGAGTTACTATAAAAATATATATAGATTGTCACTGAAAACAACCTTATCTATTAAATGAGAACAGTTGTCAACTGAAAAGACTTTTTAAATGACAAGAATGGGGGCAGGAATTATGGGGTGGCCATTGCATTCAGTCTCCATGGTAGGAAAACAGATTTATGATGTTCTACCGAATTAGCATGCTATTGCATTCGATTTGCTCAGTCTTTGGCTGTCTTAACAAAAACAATACTGAAAAGCAATGCAGAAAATAACTGGTTTATTAGAACATGGATATATGTATTTAAATGCCTTGTTTTAAAGGCTTGGGTGTGGGTGGTGGTGGTGGTGGTTTTTAAGCCTGCTAATGAAAGTTGTTGACCAGAGGGTGAGGGTAAGGTTAGATCTGTTCAGAGATTAAGAGGGGGGATTAGATGACTGAGTTACATGTAGAAAAGAGAATGCAAGCTCTCCTACAAAGGCTGCTAGCTTTGCTCCACTAGAAGGAGGCTGCTGAATTGTAGCTGGAGGGTTCAAACCCATAGCAAGTGTTGTTAAACATGCTGTGAGTAGGGTGGGAGAGGAATAAGGTGACTGTTGGCACAAAGGGAGCCCATTTGTGCAACACAGCGCACTGAAAAATCCTAAGAAAGCTAGAAACCTGGGCGATATAGTTCAAGACAGGCGGGTGCAATGCAATGCATGTTAGGAAGAAGAACTTGGCAAGCATTCAGACAAGTTTGAGCTTAACTCTAGCCACCCCTAGAGAAGCTAAAGGCATGGGAGGTACAGCCCGGTCCCTTCCGTGGCAGAGCACCAGTGTCCTGAGTCCTTCTTGAAAAAATTCACCCTGGGGCTTGCGGGAAGGTAGAAGAAGACTGCGTGTAGTGGGGGTGCCAGGGTGGGCACCAGGCACATCAGTGTCAGATAAGCACTGCCTGGCTCGTCTCTCACCGAATCACAGGGTCATACAAAGGTTTGGGGTGGAAGCGATCTTAAAGATCATCCAGTTCCAAGCCCTCTGACATGGGCAGCCTCAGGGTTGCTCTCAATCTATTCTGTTTGAGCACGGGCTCAATCTATTCTGTTTGAGCATCCAGCCCGTGTTTGAGCTTGGGATTACGCTGGCCCCGGTGCAGTCTGTGCCCCTGTGGCGATGCTACCTGTGGCTGTCTCCCAGTGTCTGTGCAGCACATCAGTTAGCTTTCCTCTGGCATCTGGCAGGTTTCCCTACCCACCGCAGCTCAAACAAGCATAATTAACCTTACGGAACCAAGCGTCTCTGAAGATAGGCCAGCTGTGCGGCGGAGAAGGATGGGCAGGGTACCCAAACGCTGCACTTTGTTAAGGAGGAGATAAAGTTGTGTGTTCTACCTTTCCACTTCTATTAAGGGATTCGCTTTCGTTCATTCTGTTCTGCCAAAAAAAAAGTAGAATGTAAGCAAAGAAGAATAAGGAAAGGCTCCCCCCAGATGGGAGGAATAGTAGATAGAAGTGAGAGAAAAAAAGCTTTGTCAGTCAGAACTCGAAGCAGTGCTAGGAAATTGATTTGTCTCCCTTCCTATGCACCAGCTGTAACTAATGACTTGGAAGATGGCACTGAAGCAGGCCATGTACCCCGACTGACTGCTCCCTTTCACTTCTAAGTACGTGATAGGGGACAAGTCTGCTTTATCTCCTCCACTCAGGGCAGCAATAAAGTCCCACTCATACTCCTTTCACTTCCAGCAAGAAGTCTGTGCCGCTGATATTTTCCAGCTCAGCTCTGCAAAGCAAACATCGAGAGACCGTTTCTTAAATGCCAGCTGAGATCTTGTTTCCTCCGTGGGATCAAAAGGCTGGACTTTTCACAAAAGATTTATAGGCATCTCTTCCAAATTCTCAGCGCTCAGTTGAATAGGCATTCCGCCTGCTCCAGAGTTGGATTGATAACTCCGTGCAGTGGGGATGAAGTATTAGCTTCTGGTGGTTGCCAAAAATTTTGTATCAGGGTATTCTAAAGGAGCAGGAACGCGAGCTGCTGTGCCTGACATTACAAAGCCTGTCTCGGGAAGCAAATATCATGTGGCTTGGAGCTTAACAAGAGGACGCATTTTATTCGGCAGTGTGGGGAGACTTTGAAAGGTCAGAAGAATGGGACTTTCTTCCACTATGATTTTTTTTTTTTTTCCTAATTAGACAAAAGACAACTTTTCATCCCAAGGAAAGCCTGCCTTCTCCAGCTCCCTCATTTCCTCTCAGAGAGCGCTGTTGGCAGAACAAGGGCTCGCCTCTGAAATCATTGTTACCAATTACACAGAAGAGATAATTCCACTGAGAAAGCATAGACCAAACTTTATCTCATTAAGACAAAGTCCAGATGCTGTGTTTTAAAACCAGTACTGTAAAGTCTTCCAGATATGTATAATTGGCAAGGGAAAACAGTACAAAAGGGTAATAGTTCCACTCTTTTGTTTTAAATTAACAACTGTGGTGTATAACCTCCTCTCCAAACACACATTTGAGCAAGGAAATATCTTTGGCGTGCCAAAAAATCTTTATAGGTGTAAGTTGCAGGAGCAAAAGAAAAGGTCTCTCTGATGGCCAGGAGATACTGTGGAGACTCTCTAAGGTAGAGCAATGTCAGCAAGAAATCAAGGTGCCAGAAATGTGGGAAATGATGTCAAATGGTCGGCTTTGTTATTTTCAGGCTAGGAAGGGGGAAAAAAAAGCCGTCCTTTCAGGTCTTTGGCAGGGGAGCACTGCTCTCTGTGAGCAGGGGTGAGAAAGCCCCTCTCCTGGTTAGCTGGGCTGCCTGAAAGCCCTGGTTGGAGGGGGAGCTTGGAGACATAGATGCCTTTGTGTCTGTTTGCAGATACTTGGGGCTACGAATTCCCCACGGGAACAAGCTCGCAGGTAATCTAGAGTAGTGTTTTACACAGGAAGAGGGAAAGAAAAAAAAACAACAAACAAACAAAAAAACTGTAGACAATTCTCACTGGATAATTGTAGTTCAAGGGTGTAAAAAGGATGCCAATGTTATGAAACTGAAACAGGCCTTGGACATACTGAATTAAGGAGTAGCAGGAGCCCAGACAATTAATAGCAAAATCGCTCTTAACTATAAATAAGAGTGATTATATAAATATATAGATATAGATATAAATAAGGATAATGTTTTTTGATAATAATCTCTTTATTGTAATAGTACAATGAAGTGATCCACGCTCCTTGCCTTGCACAGAAGAGCTTCTGCAAATTCCCTCCATCACCTCCAGACCAGCCTTAGATGTTTGCCTTAACATCAGCCATCCCTTCCTGACCACATCGGCAGAGTCTGACTCCTTTAGTCCCAAGCGCTGAATTGGCTCTATATTGCACTGGCACGACCAGGGCTGTGATATAAAATGGGACGTGTTACGTAAATGGTGCTGCCACTGAAGTTTCTGCATCACGGTGAGCGCCGCGGGGATGCACGCTGCAGCCCAGCAGCTCTTGGCAGGGAAAGGAGGAAAGGCTTGATGTCAGGCCTCTGCTTGCAAGGCGAATAGTGGCGGCCTTTATTTCCGTGCCTCGTTTGGAGTAATCCAAGTCAGGCTTTTAAACGTGCCTCTTGGAAACCACGCGCTGGAAGGCTGCACGTAGCCGTCGCGCGGGAGGCAGCGCGGAGCCGCTCCCTTATCTGCTGATGGAGGCTCCACAGAAGCGCACGGTGAACACCCAGGCGCCGGGCTGTCTCCCCACGGAGGGCTGCTCGCAGTCCCGTCTCGTGTCTGTGCTGCTTTATAGGTCACTGCTTCTCCCTCTGAGGAGCGGATAAGGCTCTCACTAAGATGAAGGACAAAATCCCCACTGACACTGGCAGGAGCAAAACGCAGCTCTTGTGAGTGAAGTGGGATGTGTAAGGACGGGTCTCTGTCCCAGAGAAGAAAACCTCTAACTTTTAAAAGCGTGGTTGCTTTCGTCTTTGCAGGCGACCCAAAAACAGCGTTATAAGCATCCCAGCTCCCTTAAGTGCTTTCTGGGGGAAGCGCCAAGTGCACCAGAGCTTCGTGGTATTCCTCTTGCCTCCTGACTAAAGGGTCTGACCCCAATACTTGCTAGTGCAGCCAAGAAGCATCTCCTTTTTGTGCTGGAAAGGTAGGGTTTGGGAAGAGCCCGGAGGCTGGTTGTTGCCCAAAGGGCTGCAAATCCTTTCCAGCCGTCCTCTGCAGACTGGAAATCTGGCTACAGCTTACGCTCTCTCCCCTGGACAGCCTGTGCCATCCCTGGCAGTGAAGGACAAGGGAGGCATCTTTGCTGTATCATCAGGATGCACTTTGCTAGGGATAGGGTTAATTGGCTTTTTAGGGCTGTGGGAGGGAAAGGAGGGAGAGCTGACAGCTGTTTCATTAGTCGGGATGTTGAATAAAGCAGTTAAAAGACCTCACCCCCCAGAGTTAACCTTTCCTGCCTGCATTTCAAAGCTTGGCAGTGAGGTTAGGTTTGAAAAGGCTGGTGGGGTGGGGAAGGGGAGGTTAATGTGTTTTATTACAGTCAGCTAAGGAAAAAAAAATTGGCTTTACTTCTGTGATGACCTGATTTATTCTCTCCTACTCTAAATGAAATGACGGCTCACCTGGGAGAAGAGAGAGGGGATTTAAAGCCAAATAATGATTCATAAAATCCATTGCCACAAGATAAATAAGTTTTGAAGAACCTCCAGTGCTCTGCCAGCTTGTGCTCTGCGCACAGAAACCTTATAGCTGAAAGCCATTAAGTCAATTAATACCGTACAATACATCAGAGCTGCTTCACGCCAGCAGAAGGTCAGCTCAAGGGAACGATGTCCTGGTCCGACTGATATCCTTGGGCTAGAAACTTCCTGCCAGGGCACCGTCCTGGCAGCACAGGGCAGCACGTGGCTGCTTGGCTTTTGTGGTTTGCACCCGCTGCACAGGCTTTTCTTGTCCGGCTCCTGTCTCCCGAAACTTGCTTTCTTTTTGTAGCTTCCAGGCCAGCATCAGCGTCTCTTGGCAGAAACTTGCAGGCCCGGTGCCCCACGGGAAGGTGTCCTTAGGGTTGGTATCTTCAGGGCTGGTCTTGTGAGCCAGGGAGCCGTGCTCTTCTGTGTTAGAAGCCTGTGCTCCTGGACACCACCAGATTTTGCTGTGCTCCACACCGGGGTCAATTTGGAGGAAACCCACGGCCTGTCGGTGTGCAGGGGGAGGGCAGGAGCCCCACTGTGGCGAGCACGTTCTGCAAAATTAAGCAATGAGTCAGTCCGGGTCCCCGCTTGGCCTCGTCAGAGGGCACGGAGACGTGCGGCAGGGAGGTGGGGCGGGCTGGGGGGGCAGGCTCGGTTTGAATGTTTGCCCTTTGAATTAATTCTGGGTGACCTACTTCAGCAATGATTGAAGAATTTTTTATTCGGTTCGCCCTGATCTATCCCCTGGTGAGCGTGCGCTTGTTATTTTTTAATGAAACCACTTTCACAGCCTGTTGTTTTAGGTGTTGCGGATGGAGGCGAGCGGGGTTATTTTTTGGTTCGTGCTCTGTTTTTTTTTTTTGTTGTTGTTTCTTCGGGGTTCCCAGTGCCACGCGATCGCTCTTAGCTGCCTGCTCGGTGTGCACCGCGTTCCTCGCCCTCAGCTCAGCAGGACTGTTTTCACAGCAGATAAAAATAGCATAAGGATATAATCGATGATTAAAAAAAGCGCTCTCTTGCAGGAATCATAACCGAGTATTTTTGTCTTTCCCCGGGTGTCACGTGGAGGTAGACTTGAGGAGCGTCTTGCTCTGGCTTTAAACTTCTCTGGAGCAGTGGCGTTTGAGCCTCTAGACACAGGATATGCGTGGGATGGGATGCGCAGAAATAACCGTAAGAAATAGCAATTGATTTGTGCCCTGCATTTAGGCTGAGCACAAAGGACTTGCCGTATGGGATGAGATCGCCGATCCATCTTGTTTTCCATCCTGATGAAATTCCGGCATCTCTCCTCTCCCATCACAGCCCACGTATGCATATTCCCCCTCCAAGGCAGTATCACTGCAAGCACAACGCCAGGCGGGGAGATCCGGAGGTCCCTGCCTTTCTGGGAGCTCTGCTCCACACGGATCACAGCTCCTTTTTTTTTAATGAATGCTTCTTGGCAACTGCCGTTGGTATCTGTTTAAAATAACCGTTACTGGATTAAAAGAAGAATTGAGCAAATGCAGTAACCTAATACAGAAATAAAACTATTCTTAGAGAGGAATAACATAGCATTGTTCCTTGCTTTATCATATCACCGCGATCAGCCACATGAATTAAGGGACATACGAGTTGAAAGCGGAAAAAAAAAAAACCAAAAATTAAAAAAGGAAGCCTTTATCATAAACAAAGACATGCAGCTTTATTCCTCCTTCTCAGTATAACTTGCCAGGAACAGATTTCATAATGGGACACTACTATCATAACTTTAATCTTGTTTAAATTCAAAACTCTTCCTGCAAGCCTTGAGGCCTAGAGAAGAGACCTTTAGTGAGTTATCTTAAGAAAGCAGATTGCCTGTGAATCACTTCTTATAGTCTATAAAATCCTTTGTAATTTACAGAACAGCTGTCCATAATAAAACATCAGAAAAGCTCTACTTTGAGTTCTTAAAATGAAATAAACATAATGCAGAAAAATGCACTTACGTGGAGCGCATTTACAGAGGTGTAGGCGCCAGCTAGAACCTTTTTACCACTTTACGATGAAAAAGTTAGAAAAGGCTGTCAGATTAAATAATAGACAATAAAAATTCACAGAGGAGCATCAAAATGCTCAAAGATCATCAGGGCTTCTAGAGAGGATGCAACCTCTAATGAATTTGAGTGGGGGAAAACATGTCTAAACGCAGGTTTTGTTACATCATTTACCTTCGGGTTTTTATGTCACCCTTCTTTTTGCTGTTCTTATAAGTCGCAAGATGTTTTCAAGGTTAAGAAAGAGTTGCTGTAACACTGCAGTGCAATAGGGGTTCACGTAGCATAAGTTGGCCATGAAGAGGACAAATTGAGCCTTTTTTATCCCACGGCTATTAGAAAAATAGCATTCATGATACTGATCCTACCTAAATGTCTTCGTAACTTACGGATGTGTTTTTTGAAAACCTTTGAGTCAGGTGCCAGTTAAAACAATATTGATGCCTATTTTTCTACCACCTTTGATCCTTGAAGACCTTAAGCTTTCTTTGGCATCACAGACCCATCCATAATTCACTGGCAGAGTTTAGGAAATGGTAGGGTGGGGAATAAAATACAGACCTGCAGGCAGGTGTTTTTTGAGACAAGCTTTTACTTTGGCTGGGAACAAAGTTGCTCCTTCTGGTGATCTTTCTGGGATTCTCCAGAGTGGATTTCTGTTTTGAATAATTTTCCTGTGTTTTTTAAGGAAATGTCTCTTTTTTTTTGCAACTGGGTTATCAGCAGTGGCAAGCCTGTCCCCCGTGGAAAGTACCCCTTCTTGAAAAGCAGTTAGCAGTCAAACAAGTCAACGTGAGCTCAGCAGACACCCAGCTCTTACGGCACTTGAGGAGGTGGAAGTAAGCAACTAGATTTGGGTGGCAAAACCGTACCAAAACTGTTCCTCTTTTCATTATTATGCTATGTGAATTCTTGTGCTTCTTTGCTGACATAACAATTGCCTCTATACTTACCTCGCAGTGATTGCATTGCAGTAGCTCTGGACACCTGATGATACAATAAGTGTGATTTACAATATGGGATGGCCTTTATATAAAAAACAGGGTGACTTGAACTACATCCTCTGTGCTTCTCTCTAATCAAATGAGAAATACGAGAAAAAACAGTTATCATGTCTGTTACTATGTGGGTTATTATGCATTATTTTAAAGACATCGAGGTATTCTTTACAGGTTTGTTTCCTCTGCCCAGTGTTAATGAATAGATGAGACAGGAAGAGAGAGTGGATTCTTTAGTGATCTGTTAGTTTGGTCGGCATGTATTAATGGTTGCAATGAAAAGGCCTAGCTTTCTGAAGGGTAAGTAGTTGAAAAAAAAAAAAAAGAAAAAAAAAAGAAAAAGGAAGTTTAATCTAATTGCAAAACTACAGCAACTCCTTCATCCAAAAAGAAACAAGAAGATCTGTCAAAGACAGATTTCATACCAGCTTTTTCCTTGTGTTCAGTTCAAAACTGACTGGCGGCATTATCTGAATGGGGGCACTGAGAACGCATTTGTGATCTGACCAGAGGAATTCTGGAAAACACAAAGGCTGAATTCAGTAAATGAACTGTGGAATAGAAGGATTTTAATTCTGCTGCAGGGGAAAAAAAAAAAAAAATCTTGATACACCATATATGTGAACTCCCTACAACCACTTCCATAGTCCAAGGCTCCAGGATATCTCCCATACCAGTGAGCAAGCCAGGACTGGGCGTAAGGAAGCACATTACAAGCCACAGTAGTTAAGATAGAAAAAAAGAGAGGGAGTGAGAACAAAAGATAACCTATGCAACAAACACCCCACATACTTATGCTTAGCCAACTAAATGACTTCAGTAAGTAATATCTTTAAGCTGTTTTCTCTCTTCTGACTGCGTTTTTCATTATTATGTTCCCATATTACCCTAGATCTTCACCTTTATGTTAATCACAACTTGAGCTGTTACTTCCTTACAAGAATGTATTATATTGGATAGATGAAGGAAAATAGAGAAAAAAAAAAAAAAAAAAAAGAATGGATGGCAGAGGAAAAAATAAAAATAAAAGAGGTTGGGAAAGTATGTGTAGAATCTGGCCAGAGCTAGAGATACATTTTGCTACTTCATGTGTGAAAGGATATCCCTAAAGATGGCTCTGCCAGGAAAGATTAAGTCATGCTTGAGAAGAGGGGCTCAACTGTGGGTTTGGTTATTGAATAAGTGCAGTGACTCTCCTTTGCTTTCAGCGGTGTTTTTTGCTATCTATCCTTGATAAACACAGGCAGAAAGAGAAGGTTGAAAAGGATACAGCTTCCACTTGCAATTACTCTTCCGTTCGATAAAAGGATTCAGGATTGCCATTTTGTTGTGTTTTTTGTTGTTTTTTTTTAGGGTTCCGTTACTGTTTTCTAACCAGCATTGCACTTGCTGAATTTGCTCTCAACTAAATAGGCAGATTTCAGTGAATAGTGCCCCTCTGCAAGTTCTTCAGCACTATCCTGGCAGTGAATTCATGCTGTGCTCATGGTTGTGGTTCTCACTGTGGCATACAATAAGTAGTGCTAGGAAGTTACTTTTTTTCTGGATTAGTAATATTAGCAGTACCTTGTTTTTATTTTGTTAAATTTAGGCAATTAGTACAAACATCACACATTTTTCTGGCCTTCCATGAACACCCACAGGCACCTAGAGATGGCAAAAGTGGAGGAGATGAATGATGGAAACAAGGGCTCTCCCCTACACCACCACGACTACAATGTTGTGCAATACAGGAGATAGCCCAGCATGCTGGGGCAAGATCCACAGTCCTCTGGCCTAGCAGAGGCTGACAGTGCCAAGGTACCACCTATTTATTGCTCCCACATACCCTAAAACTCAGCGGTCTTGGCTGACGACAGTTTGTCTTTGCTCCGTGAAAAGACAGCAACCTTCTTCCCTTATCAGGCCGTGCAACATCTGTTTCAGTTTATTAGCTGATTTCCTACAAAACTGGGAGGCTTTAGGCTGCTGTAAATGGAGCTTCTGCTGTCAACAGCTGCCAGGGGAATGTGCTTTTGTGGAGCACCTCACACCTCTGCATGGGAATTGCTCGGCTTCTTAACTAAACCCCTCTGGTCCACAGAGCATGTAGAAGGTGAGGCACAAGAGTGGAGCTCGTGTCAAAGGTGTTTCTTACAATTCTTCATGTCCAAACTCTCATTTTCCCATTGTAAGTCTGGTGAAATGTTGTTTGCTTTCTCTGATTCGTTCCTGCCACCAAGTCAACCACGCGTTCTGGGTTCCTTCATCTTAGCAACCTGCATTTCCAAAGTGACTGCTTGAGAGAGGAGGCGAAGAGGTTGCGTCTACTGATGTAAGAGGAACGTTTACTGATAGGGTTTCCCAAAGGCTGGTCCACGTCTGTGAGGCAACCGTCTTCTTGAGGTGATTTTTAGCAACTCTAGCTGGCATTGGTGGTGGACCACTAAAGAGAAAGCCACCATGCAGCACAAGGAGAGAGCTGACACTGCCAGCTCTGACAAAACAAATAAATAAATGAATCTGTTGGGGTAGCAGCGTATCTGCCATATGTTTCCATGTGTATATATATCAATATGTTAAATTGTCCTCCAGCTCAGGAGCTTGAGGAGCAGAGCATTAAATTTCCCCGTTGCTGTTATTTTGAAATTTATCAACCTGCTTTGATGCATCCTAAAGCAATAGGCTTGAAATACACCATTGCTCTCCTGTCCTCCTTCCCCAGATGCAAAGTATCACTCTTCTTTTAAACTTTAGTAAGCACACGTACAAAGTAAAACAGGGAACTCTCCTCACCCTCCCATCTGCAGATTACTCCCCATATGTTACATTCTAAGACATAATTTAATAACTAACGTGAACTAATACATTAAAAAAAATTGGGCATGATTTTTTAGTGCTTGTAGAATGTGGCAGATGGACAAGCAGTGGAGAGGGAGACCTTTTGTTGTCATTGGGCCCTAAAACATAAGCACCAGCAGCACGAAGCTCCTCGTGTTGCTGTTAATGTGTCTTAATCTTGATGTGGGAGGCACATCTCGCAGGGTCCCTGTGATGGTGATCTCCAGGGCCTTTTGCTGAGCCCAGCAGCGAGGGGGTGTTTAGAAGGAGATGGGCGCGGGACAGGGAGTGGTGGAGGTGCTGTCTGGGTGGCATTTGGTAGGTGTCCCAGAGAGGGACAACCGTGGTCCTTGCTGGTTGGTGCTGTAGGTAGTGCCAATGTCACGGAATAAACCTCGTCTTTATAACCAGTACCAGCAAATGGGGCACAAATCCATCTGCTTCATGTTGACTTCCCACAGAGACGTTTCCAGTCCCCTCTCTCCCTTCCTAACCGACCACCAAGCTTTTCCTCGGGATTTGCCCCAGACCAGGCTGAACTCTGGCTGTTCAGCTGCCTGGCACCCTGCCCCTCGCAGGGCCAGCAGGGAGGAGAGGGACACGGTGCTGGTGGGTGAGGTGCTGAACCGCTCCGAGGCTGGGTCTGTGCATTTGCTGGGAGGGACAAAGGAGGGAGCTGACAATTGCTGAAGCCCTTCTTGGGTGGCTCTTGCTTTTTGTGAGGATACAAAGGTGGCTGCAGATAAACAGAGCGAGCATTTTAAGCGTGTCTAGCCTGAATTGATACAGCCTGCGGTTTCCTAAGATTGCCAGGGTATTATATGGCAGAAGTCTGTTTGAAACCTGGATTTATATAACTAATCCACTAAAATACTGTAATGAATAGTGCATTGAGCTTTTAATCAAGAAGTGGTCTTTATAGCTATGAAATTATGGCACAATAGTATTATGTAACCCAGCTGCACATTTAAAAAACAACACCAATGGTTCGGTACCAATGGGTTTTGCTATCTTAATACTTCCTTTTCTTAAATCTGTGAGGCAGCGCGTTGCTTGTTTCTCAGAGCATGCTTTCCGGTAGCATCATGGGTAAGGTTTATGATATTTATGTAAAAACAGGTCACCAGCAATACTCACTCTTCGTGTTTGCTTACTGAACAGCGAGTACTCACACTGTATTTGTACCCACGGCCAGCTGAAGCAGGACTCTGATGATCCTTGTAGTCGTTGTCAGCTCTCATGCATCTTTGGTAGAAGTCAACCGCTAATCCTAGAAAGCCTGAAGTTTCACAAGAGATTTAGGTAGTCCAGCTGTTAAAATAATGAAACCACAAATGAACAAAATAAAAATAATAATTAAAAAAAAATCCCTTGCCAGCCCAGGAGCTGCGGCAGCAAGCGGATGCACTGCACATGCAGGGTGAGGCTTGGTGCCAGGTCAACTCAGATGAAGCCACCCCGGGTACTATTTTTAAATCTCCTTGGATGGAGCTTTTGACACCTGCATGATGTAGTGAGAATTTCTGTAGCTTTCCCACCAAGCTTCATGCTGATATAAAAAAAAGAGCCAGGACAAATGTATGCGACTGAAAAGTTTGTCCCATTCCTGCTACGTGGCCTGCCTTGTCCTCTGCATGCCCCCTGCTCTGATTGCTGCTTGTGATAAACACGTTCAGCAAGTGAACAGTGCTCCTCATCTCAAAAGGAAGCATCAAAGTGGTAGGCTTTTAGCTAGGTTTCTTGTTCTTGTCAACCTGCCTCCAGCCCAGCTTTGATGCTAGGCTCCGTTTCGGAGCAGTTTCTCCTGCCCGTGATGCGCTTGGTGTTTATCTCTCATTATCATAACCTGCTGACAACAACGGTGAGTAGAAATTACAGTGAATATGTGACAGGCCATTCACGGAAGCGTTCGCATGCCCCTAGTAAGTTAATCAGCTCCGGATACCTGCAAAGCGCCTGTAATACAGGCTGGAAGACTGATGGCACAACGCAGCAGTAAATTGTTTCTTCGCGGGAAATCTGGGGTAGCAGTGTAATTTGGACAATGGAGCGTTTGACAGCTAAACCTTCACACAGTGCACCGGGGGAGGCTGCTCACTTGCCGTTTTACATCCAGCCAAGCAGTGGTGAAGCAAGGGCTAAGCAGGAGAATCATTTCCCAGTCAAACTGCGGAGTGGCTATTTATCCCATGGCCAAAAGGGTCTCTGTCAAGCCCCTCTGCCTGGAGGACAGAGTTTGCTTGGCATGTTTATTCAAGGAAGCCCTGTGTTTGGCCGGTTATCCTGCGCGTAGCAGGTGTTGTAGGCTTTTTATCAAAGAAAAAAAATGGGTGAAGAAACAAGGAAAATGCAGTCCCATCACACTCATTAATGCAAGGTAGCAGAATATTGGGAAAACCATGCAGGGTCTGTGTAGCCGTGCTAAGGGAATCTTTGCCAATATTCAATGAAAGAAAGAGCGATGAGACAAAGAATGCATGTGCATAGACTGACCTGGTGCTTGGATTGTCCAGATGTTGGAGTATTCGAGTAGCTTAAAGAGTGACCTGTAAGCAGAGTCAACATCGTTACGCGTGTACTGCCGGGGCATTAATCTGAACTTCCTGAGGGATTTAAAACACAAAGTAGAACTATGATTTTACAAGTGATGGGGATTGGGATTATCCAGTCTCAATATAGCTATTTCTTTTTCATAAAGCACATGATCTCTGCTCAGTACAGAAGCACTTATCTTCTAAAACTACTGGAAAAATCCTATGAGCAAAGAAGAATTCAAACAGTATTATCTGAAAAGGGGGAAAAAGCAGTTTCAATGCAATAAAATTCTCTGAATTATTTTACTTCTCCATGAGTTACATAGCGTTCCCCTATATCTTAAATGTATTATTCCATTACTATAATACTGTGTGGTTTTGTTTTGTTTTGCTTTTTAGTTTCAGAACAGATTGGGATTTTTTTTTAAGTATTTCTTCAAAAGCAATGATTACGTGTAGTTTGAAAAGTGGTAGTTTAGGAGCTTACAGTGGTCAGAGATCAGTTAATCTCCTTAGTGTTCATCTGCAACTTTTTGCAGGCATTTGCATCTTTTCTTTAAGGCAGGTAGGCAGGTGCTTACTTTCCTGTCTAATCCTGTATTTTCTTTCCCATGCACGTTTCTTTTAGAGTAATTGAAAAAAAAAAAAAAAAAAAAAAGGAGGTAACTTGCTAGTTAATAGGCCTGTTTTGGATTTATACCCATGTACATTGAGAGAAGTTGTCTCATTTTGCCTGTGCATACTTATTTTTTAAATACTTCATTATGAAACTGCATATCACTAATGTTTCTGAAACACTGACCTCAGACCCAGTAACTTTAGAGAATACTGTACTTCTTTGGCCATCTAGCTTTTCCTGTGGGTGTTGTTATCCAGGAAAGTGATCGTCCCCCCTGTGGCTCTGGTGAGTCCGCACCTCGAGTGCTGTGTTCAGTTTTGGGCCCCTCGCTACAAGAAGGACATGGAGGTGCTTGAGCGAGTCCAGAGAAGGGCGACGAAGCTGGTGAGGGGTCTGGAGAACAAGTCCTACGAGGAGCGGCTGAGGGAGCTGGGCTTGTTCAGCCTGGAGAAGAGGAGGCTCAGGGGCGACCTTATCGCTCTCTACAGGTACCTCAAGGGAGGCTGTAGCGAGGTGGGGGTTGGCCTGTTCTCCCACGTGCCTGGTGACAGGATGAGGGGGAATGGGCTTAAGTTGCACCAGGTGAGTTTTAGGTTGGATGTTAGGAAGAACTTCTTTACCGAAAGGGTTATTAGGCACTGGAACAGGCTGCCCAGGGAGGTGGTGGAGTCACCATCCCTGGAGGTCTTTAAAAGACGTTTAGATGTAGAGCTTAGGGATATGGTTTAGTGGGGACTGTTAGTGTTAGGTTAGAGGCTGGACTCGATGATCTTGAGGTCTCTTCCAACCTGGATGGTTCTGTGATATAGCATATGCTTTAACACTGCTGTTGCTCAGCTGTGTCTCTCTTGGACCACTGCAGCTAGAGCTGTGAGCTATCAGAAGGTTGCCAGGTTCAAGTATGTGAAGTGTTTTTACTTCAGTTCTTAGCCCAAATATGAGTCATTGTCTGTGGGAAGAATAAGTGCATGTCATAAAATTCAATCTTAATTTCTTCCAGTTTTCAAGTGGGCATAGATATAGAGAGATGTATATATATTTCTCAGGTTATCAAAAGTTCAATATAAATCATTAGTGGTCCTTCAAAGTAAAATTTGGAACAACCCATACATCTCAGAGACTGAATGCTTTGCCATCATGATGCTTGGCCCAATATGACTCAGAGTTCAGGTTTTAATATCCAAACTCTAGATTACCAGCAATCATATGTGATCACATCACGTGTGGTATACGTCCATCAGACCCCATGGTAAGATCCCTGATTTCAGTTCTTAAAATTTCAGTTCAAAGTATGTAAAGACATTAGAAATAATCCTTCCCTCTAAATTTAGATTAAAAAGCGTAAGCCCTAAAAACTGTACTACTTCATATCTTCCCCCACAGTTCCTAAAATATGCCTACATGTTAACACATGCACCTGCTTCCTTTGCGGAGACGGCCCATTTTTAAGATATACACAGGTTTCTGTTTCATTGGGTTTGGTTCTGTCTTTTCTATGAGTGGGCCTTAAGCAAGATCTGGAGATTGTATTTGGGTCACGGGACAGACCTGAGACCACAGATCAGCTGTGGGCTTCTGTGGGGTCAAGGCAGCTCTAACTTTGCTTAACCAATGTAGGGGCTGCTCTAGGACTTTTGAACTCAGGAGACAATAAGTTTGGAGGCTGGGTTGCTCCTAGAACCAGGATGTGGAGGTTGCTGCTCCAGGACTTTGCATCTGTCCTCTCAATAACACTTTGTTCAAGGTCAGGAGCCAAGAAATGTACAGATGGGCCAGGAGCTGGATATCAGAAGGGACAGACCTCCAGGTCCACACCAGGACATTTGGTCTCAGGCTCTTTGTGATAAGTCCCAGTATTTTCTATAAGAAGTTAATTTTCTTAAGTTTGCTTTGTATCTATATTGTAGCAGCCATGCTAATCAGAGCAGCAGAAGACAGAAAAGTAAGTTCAGTGAATAAATTGCATCAAACTCTTCTCATCCGGGCTGGCTCAGTCACAGTTGTGCAGCGTATGAGATTCATGCTAGGTGGTACACTGCATGAGCATTTTAAGTTCTGCTTGTGTTAATAACATGTACTTACAGGACCCCAATCAAAGGCATTAGGGAGAATTTTCATTCCATAACACAGTTCTCCATTGCAGTGACCCTATGTAGCATAGTATGTGACCATATCACATATAGCTCCTTTAGGAAAGAAAAAAAAATAAAAAATTAGGAGGTCAACTGCATCAAAATACCTACTTGTAGACCTTTTTAGTACAGTTGAAGTGCAGCAGTTTATGGGCCAAGTGTTCTGAATGGATGGGTGCGAGGTACATCTCGCTGCCTTTGACTTTGTAGCTCAGATAAAACAGAACTTGTTTAAATGAGGGTCAGCTAGCAGACACTTTTGGAGGTTTTCAGCAAGAGGTCCAAACTTGAAGCCCTGAATCTTCTGGATGGCACCTTCCCTGCTTTGCTCCCTTAACTGCACAGTCTATGGCAATTGTTGGTTGTCCTGAAGAAACAAATGATAAAAACCTTAAGTTGAATAGAAGCAATTCAAGGTTGTCTATTTCCCTTATTTGACACACTTTGCCACTGTCTAGTGGTAGAGATGGAAGAAGAAATAAAGTCCCAGCACCTCTTGAGTTGCTCTGTGAGTGAGTTCATTTCTCCATCATTTAAGAAACTAGATAGTGGCTTTCACAGAGGGATATATAAACATACTGCTTTAAAAATAAATTGTACACCAGTGACTCATGCGATTGCTTGAGCTGAGAACATACCAAGAGTTTCTTGAGATACACAGCGTGCATCTCCTGCTGCATACAAAACAATATGGTGCTTTAAAAAGGTAGAGCTGCATGGGGATTTTTAAAAGCCATCAATCAAAATGTGCATTCTGGCAAGAGAGATTCATGTGGGCTCTGCAGCAACCTCTAAATGAAACGCCAGCATCAGGGAAGGTCTGCACGTGCTTCTAGACACATTTATGTTTTTCAGACAATGTGACACTTGCGTTTTGGTTGGGTGTTTTGAGGCGTGAGGCAGCGTGAAAGACGCAGAAAGGTTTATCTGTACCACTGCTGCATGCTATCTGCTGTGTGTCATAACCTTATCTTCCCAGCAGATTTTCCAATACTGCACAGTGTGCGTCTGTGACTGAGACAAAATCAATGCTTATAGATTTGGCGGTGTAATCCTATCACTTGTCCTCCTAGATATGATTTGAAATGTAAAGTTCGTTAATGTTTAAATGAACTTGAAGGCTGAGGGTCTCTAGAGGAGTTTTCAGTTTCTTAGAGAGTAATCCATTTTTTATCTTTTTTTCCTGCTTGTCACTCTGTCTGTCTTTTTGTCTCCTTAATCATTTAAGTCTCTGGAACACTCAATCATGCCCAAAGCATGTATCAAAAGGAAAAGAAAAAGGAAGAAAAAAAGAGGCAGGAACATTGCTAATCATGTTACCGATAGCTGCTTAAGCACAGGGAATACTTGCCTTCCCCTGTACGAAGCTGGGCTGGGAAAGGTGAAACAGAAATTTAGTAATTGCCTGTTGCTGCTTTGGTTGTAAAATCAGTTAAAATTCAATTCCCCTACTCTCTAGGCAACTACTTTTCTCTTTCAAATAATAATAATAAAATACAACGTATATACTTTTCTATAATACCCCAACTTACCTGTTTTGGCAATAAATATTTTAATGAAAATGTAGAAAAACCAGCTTATTTGATTTTTGTTATTCTCAGTTTACAGCAGGACATATACCAATGCCAGGGGAAAAAAAAAATAATTGGGGGTTTACTTTGAGGCAAAAATATTGTGTGTATGAATTTGTAGAGGGGGTAAAGTGGCTTGGGGACTTGTTGCAAATTTTGCTAAGCCTGCATTTGCAACCATCTGTTACTTGGACGGCACTGGTGAGGAGCCAGGCTCGCCTGCCTACGTCAGGAAGCGACTGCAGGGGAGGCGGTGTTTGGGTGCTTTAGGAACTCACCCGGCATCAGTGTGCAGATGCTGAGAGCAAGGATTAATGACTCCCAGTCATTTGCCTAACTAAGACAAAATGCTGCTTCATGGGACGGATGTTCTGCACTTTAATGCATTGTCTTGCTGGATGGGGCCCTTAACCCTGATATTTTTCCTGCGTATCAGCATCTTCCTACATGTTTTCTCTTGCTCACCGAAGTGTTATTTTTGAACAAAGCTGGGATGCTGCTCTGCAGTTTGGGAACAGGACTCATGTAGCTGAAGGGTGGCACAGACTGCCAAGCGAAACGTCCGCAAACACATCAAACTCAGCCCAGGTCTCACATTCTTCATATCCATGGCCTTCAGCAGCTCTGGGGGGAAGTTTGGCCAGGATGCCAAACCATCAGGGGACAGCAGCTGTATGTGGAAGAATGTTTCTCAGATTTTTTTTCAGCTTGAATCCTCAAACAAACCAGCAAGAATTCAATAAGCTTTTTCTTCTTTCTTCTCTTTTCCTCTTCCTCTTCCTCTGAAACCATGCTCAGGATTTATTTCTTAAAGCTCTTAGGAAACGTGTTTGCTTGTGTGCATGCATAGATGGGAGAAACTATCAAATCATGTTTTCCCTACAAGGTTCAGTATGTGTAGGGACTTTCAAGGAGTCTCCAACCAGCTGCAAAGAGGAACCTGAGAAGGACTGAAAATGTCTTGTCTTAACTCAAAGCTAATGAAAAGGCTGCCTGTTATGCCTTTTGCTTATTTCTTTATTGAGTTAGCAGGAAGGTAGGATTAGTATGGATTTTAGGATTGTGTAATTTGCATTTGGTGATCCTGCTGCAATAACCCATCCAAGCCTGCATGTATGGGAAGCTCGGGCTTCTTCCAGCTCAGTTGTTTGCATCACCAAAGCCGGGCAGCAGCACTAGATATGCGTGTGTTCGATCCAAGTTAAGTATCTCAGATCATTTATATACCATCCCCATGCAGGGCCCAAGCGAAACGGAAATTGCAGTAAGAATACTGAAAAAATGGGCTTTGTCTTTCAGAAAGACTGTCCCGATAACAGAGGAAATCCTCCTTTGAAGATCATGACCCGCGTGGGCTAGTGCCTGCTTAGAGGCACAGCCTGCAGGCTCAGCTTTGATGCGGGGTTGTGCACGGGTACTCCCTCAGGCTGACCTTTGGCTGCAGTTGGGCAACCAAAGCTTGAGGCCAATGTGCGGTGTGCTCCTACCAAACAGGGTTGGGGAGGCAGAGGGGGGAAGGCAGCCAGGTTTTCTGCTGGCTGCAGTGATGGACATAAGCTCAAGCTGAGGGCTCAGGCAGTAGATCAAGATCCCGAAGCTCTGAGGCTGAGGAGTGGAAGATTCTTGTCTGTCGGCTGAGTTCTCTGCAGTCTGTGGCTTGCACCCACTGGGAAATGTGAATTTAGGGGTGCAATAGTGAGATACAAAGGATTTTGTTCTGACCAAATGAACTTTGCTTTGCGGTAATAACAAAACACAGCACAAAGAGCGCTCGACTTGCATTTTAACTTTACACTGCCAGTGTGCTGCTACAGAGAGGAGGACTTGCAGTTTATTCTGACTCTGCAGATGGGAAAACGTAGGAATATACGTGCCATGCCAAGTGGCATTTAGGGGCAGAGGCAAAGTCCAGGGAGCTAAAATAGAATAAGGGAGTAGCATTAATGGAAGGCAGGGGCTATTCTGTGGCTTGAGGGACAGTAAATTGGACCCAGAGGTTCTGTCAAACCAAACAGGTTCCCCTGCAAAGCGCTGTTTACTACTATGAAAATTGTCTGTGTTAATAATTGATTGCTCAATTAGTAAAACAAATGTTACACAGTTAGACAGCTCTTTGTGCCAGCAATGACAAGAATGTATTTGACTGTGGTCCATTATCAGTCCAAGGCTGAGAAACATTATTTCAAGAAAAACCTATTTGTTATTCCTCTGGCTTACGCTTTTCTTCCTCCACCACTGGTAATGGCATAATAGAGGCAGACACGAAGTACATGCAGCGAATAGCATTAGATGAAGATGTAGCTAGGCAAGTTGCATCACTGCTAGCACCACTAGGTAGCACAAAAGGCACCAGAGCTGTCTGTGCAAGGGGACATCAGAGCCCCAACTTCTACAGATCTCTTGGAGGGGAAGCAAGCAGGTGGGTGTTCTTGCAGAGGGGCGCAGGAACATCTGCTGCTGTTTTATCGAGTTTGCCCTTGTAAGGTTGTTATGTCCAGAGTGATGGTGTTTGTTTTGTTTTGTTGTTGTTTGTTTGTTTTGCAGAAGAATGCCAAAGCCTTGGTGTAAGCAAATGTAACTTCTTGATAAGCCTTGGAAATGGATGAATGCAGATACTGATTATTCCCTTTACAGTGTACAGCCTTTTTTTAATTTATTTTTATATTTTTTCCTCTACAGACATTTGAGAAAGTTCAAATAAAGCCTTTTCTTGGTGGCTTCTCTTACAAAATGGTGCACACAGTGTACATTGTAAAGGTTTTTTTTTTCTAAACCGGTTGCCAGGAGCTCACAAATCCCTTATCAGAAGTTACGCAACAGATGGACCCCTTCTGGGCACTCTATTGAAATCTATAAAGTTTTTGTACAAATCAATACTGGAAGTAGCACACCAGTAATCATTCTTCTGATTACCCTAATAACACATGGGATTCCTACGGCGGTTTTCACAGAAGAGTCTCAAAGAAATATCTAAACATTAGTGGATTAAACCTCCCTGCATGACTGTCAGGTTAGGCTGTGGGTGTGATGCTGCTATCACCATTTTTCAAGGGAAGCAAGCCAGTGAAAGGAGGCAGCTTAATAAATAAATGGAACCAGCTTAATAAATGGCTGCGCCCTATTTTTGCCTCTCTCCTTTCGGAAAGCGCGACCCAGTCCCACAGCCCAGCCGTCATGGTCAGCACTTTCCAGGCTGCTGCCTGGCGGGTTGGGAATTTGAACTTCATCTGGTTTTATCCCTTTGAGTTTTGGGAAAGAAATTAGTAAGCTAGCCTGCTTGTTTGTATTGCTGCCATGCTCGAGCTGTGTGGAGGCACCAGGTGTGCCCATGGGGATGCATAAACGCACCAGCAAGGGCCCATTTCCTTGGGGATATGCTGGAGGCACCACCTGCCATGTCAACAACATGACAAGCATGCTGGCACAGCGTGCTGGGGTCAGGGAAATCTGGGTGCAGGTCCAAAGCTGGGAGGGGGGGGGGTTCTTTGTTGACATCAGGAGGGAGGAGGTAGAGCTAAATGCATTTATATAATAAGTGCTGGGAAGAAAGATGTGATTAATAAGGATCATTATGAAGCTGGATGGGTACAGAGATCACTAGCACCCATTTTAATAAACCCGGAAGGCTTTGTGTCTTTAAGTAATGGCAGTGACAAGAAAGAGTCAAAAATAATTATGCAACAGTAAAAGCCAGTGGTTTATTTTATTGTAAGAAGTGTACTGAAACTTTCAAAGATTTCACAGTGAAGGAAAAGGCAAGACATTTTGGAAGGAAGAAGAGGCAGCAGTCAAAAGTGGTTTTGCTTCTTTCACTGCTTTGTTCTTGTTTTCTCCTATCTTCTTCGTTTTTCTAGACCCTATGCTTGCCACTGCAGGAAGATTTAATAGGTGTTTGCACAGCATGTTTGGGCTCCATTCTAATTGTCGTATTTGAACACTACCAGAACAGAACTTATAAACTATAATTATATCAATAATAGAGCTACACAGACACATGTATAGAAGTTTGTAATGCTGAAGTAAATCTCAATGAGATTAATTTGTGGGTAAGGTATATAATCAAGCTTATAGTAAATTGTGCTGGTTTTCTGGTATGTGCCTCTGCTGATCGCATAAAAATCCCTGTCACAACTCTGGCATATAAAATAGCTTGGCTGTACATGGTTTTCTATACGTATTCTTCCACCAGTGCGGTGTGAAAATAGAATGTTTTGGATTACAGATTGGTGTAAATTTGATATAATGATTTCACAATTTGAAATGAATTCACAAAAAGCAATGGTGACTATTTGTAACTCTTCACATTTTGGCAAAAATGAATACAACAAATTTGTTAGACTTCTCTTGACTATATCGTTCATGACTATGTAAAACGTATGTTGAGATAGCTGTTACTAAAGGAAAAATAAATTGGGAAGGTTGTGATAGTCATTCTGTATTATAGGAATGCATTGAAAATCACTGCTTCACTGAATCTAAATTCTGCCTCTTAAACGTAGGTATATCATACCTCAATTTCTGGAAGTCTATAGTGTTAGCAATAGTGTTCTATTGTTTAGCTTAATTTAGGCCTTAATTTAGGCCTTGAAAACGTGTAAGCCAAACACTTAGAAAGCAGCTGTTCATATGAATGTATTAAGCAATTTACTTTAGGTAATGTAGCCTATAAAATTTTAATTTTGGATTAAATAAACCATATCCTTCAGCATGACTCTTCTACCTTGATGTTCAGAAAATGAAATATGGGTGCATTTAGTGAATTTCTTCTCCAGGATGCTCCAGTGGATAAGGGTCAATAGTTTCCTAATGAAAGCAGTCAATAGCAATTTCTCTTAGTAAGCGCAAAGAAATTAGCATTAAACAACAGGCATCACTGGCAAAAGTTTTATGTGATTATGTGGTTGAACAGCTACAGGCTTTAGGAAATAGCTGTAGCAGGTAGTACACTGACTACTCAATAGATAGGAAGCAGTTTAATTATATCCCTGTTGACAGGAGATGCATCATCAAAAAAGGCATCTAAACAAGCTGGTAGCAAATGTACAAATATTTGTGTCTGTGTGTGCAAAGGTAGGCATGTTTTCTGCAGTGTTTACATTTTGTATTTTATGTCTTCAGATGTGGAACTAAGCAGACATTTTGCTGTGATTTCCTGTCATAGCTCCTTCACAAATACCATTCCCACCCTAAAAACTTGTCATTTCTTGCCTTAGTTACTGTGGCAAGGTTACATGAGTTTCACTGACATCCCCAGACTCAGCTGGGGACGAGGCCTTCAGCTGACATGGAAAAGTTTTGCTCTCCCAACAGTAACCGACACGTCATTTGGAGCTGCTGAAGACCTGGCCTTTCTCTCCTCTGTCTTGGAATAGCATGGCGTTGAGGTGATGATGTAACCTAAAGCATTAACTGAGGCTGTTTTCCTACCTGAAATGAATACTGTATTGCTAGTGTCAGATCAACATCCCGCAGACACCGAAGCGAGTCTCTTCATTGACTGGGGTCGCTGGTGTCTAACCACAAGAGGGTACAGGCAGAGGTGTTGGGAAGGATACAGCTAGCTAAAGAGGGTATGATGGAACATAATCAGCTATCTCAAAACACATCCATCTTAGTTTTGATTTTTTTTTAAATATAGCCAAAGTGTGTGTAGCAATTTTCTAAGGAGAGAAAGACCAATATCTAGAGCGGTTTCATAAACGTGTAAAAATAAGCAGCCCTGAGAATCAATGAATACCTCCAGCCTTTGCTTAGTCCTGTTTATTCTTTGTATTGGATTAACTTTTGACACCAGGACTCCAGGTCACATGTAGTCTCTGAGATGTAAAAGACAGGAATTCAACAGATTTTATTAATCTATGTAGGAAATGTTGATAGCCTGGGAGGCTTGGGTGTGTGGTGTTTGTCATCTGTTTGTTTTTAACTCCTTGTTTTTAACACAGTCCTTCTAAAGCTCTTCTCTTTTGTAGCAAAATGTCTTACACAGTCAATACCTAAGTTTGCACAATCTATATCATAGTATTGATGTGGGACAGGGGAGGAACTCAACTATTGGCAGACTGAGGAATGAAGAAGCATTTTTAATATGTCTGAGATGCAGTTGTGCCAAGGGCCCTTTGTTCATACTGATTCCAAACCAATGCTTCATTGCATCTAAATAACAGCAAGGGAAACTAAGTAAAAACAGGGCAGGATAGCAAGGTTTTAGAAACAAGTCTCTTCCACATGTTGTCCCAGGCTGTAGGCTTTTGTACAGTACTGGATTCGATATTGCATTTTGAAGGCTGAAGTAAGCTAGCTTGAACTGAACATATGGATAATATATAGTGGGTAAAGTCACTGCATGGAATTACACTGCTGACCTACTAAACTACAAGATACAGGGGACTGTGAGGGCAACACCAGTTTAAGGTGTTGCTTTTAAAGCCTAGTATTGCATTTCTTAACATCTTGAGAAAATCTAACTCTTCATGATAAGATAAATTAAAAAAAATACTTTTGTAATGGCAGGAGGAAAAAATCAGGTAATTTGATATGGTAGCACAGCAAGCAGTCTTTTTTTTATTGGTTTTGAAGTCCCATGTTTTCATGTATTTGTTTCTTTGATGAGAAAAGTAGCTTAGCACTTGTGTTATATCATGTACTTTCAGAGCTGTCGTTTGATGGAAAAATTTAAAGCATGGATGGATTGTTGAAGTCTTGATTTTGTCCTTGATAGACTACAGATTCACCCAGCAAAGGAAATTGTTAGGATAAATTTTTCTTATGCCAGATCCATTCCACAGTTCTGTTGCCAGAGAGCACAACTTTATTACGTATTCAATCTCATCCTCTGCTGCTACACAAAGACTGTACCACAGAGATATGCACTGCCTGTGAGAAAAAGCTTTGCTCTTGGTCAGCCGTGACTTTATGAATAACTAGGCAGAGGATTACTCATGTCGCTTAGCCAGGCAGCGTTGCAATCGCGGCCTGGGTTCAGAGGCAGCTCAGGCAGACCTAATGCAGTGCTCTGCTTGTGTCCATGCCACAAGCAGAGGGCAAAAAAGGAGTTTTGGCTTCCGGGGTTCATACAACCTCGCAGTCATCATTTTCTTTGCAAGCAGTGCCCAGCTGCTGTGTAATCACCTAGGGCACAGAGACAAATTGGCATTTATTTCTCTCTTAGCCCAGGCTTCTTCAACAACAGAATTGGAAAGACTAGTATTATTAATTACTGTTTAAGAGACAGTTTTACTGGAGAGCATGACCAGTTGTACCAGGCCTGGATAAAGTATTGCACAGGCCAAAGGACATAAAGGGTGCTTGCTTCAAAGAAGACTAATTGTTTGCATGCATAAATGAATGAATAAGTAGATGTACAGTGGTAAATTCTCTTATTTTCACACACAGTCAGTGTGTTAGCCCAAATCCCTCAGTCTCAGCTGACTGAAGGACGTATTATTAGTCTGAGATATGGTCATCAGTTGGTACAAGGCAGTGTCATACAGCAGCCAAGTGTTGGGGAAGGATTCATCTGGTATTGCAGAAAAGCACATTTCTGCTGAAGGAATAGGAGCTGAGCCATTTGAGAACACCAGAGCAAGTCAATAAAGATGCTTTATGTTGTGCAACTATATTTTGGAATGGGACTGAGATTATTTTTCATAGGATAACACTAGTAGGGAAAAAAATCCTGTGTAAAAATGGAGCAACGGCACAGTGTAGGTGTCTGTAGTTTAGATTGAAACACAGTACAATTATCGCCTACCAAGGGTTATAAATGCAGGATATTTAGACTTCAGTTCACAAATCCAAGCTTGTTAACATAGGTGAGTGCTCACTATCCACACAAGCCACTTTTACCACCCCCAGTTAACAACCCTGTTATTAAGAGCAAGGCGTTTCACCTTTCTGGTCCCAGATTAGATTAGGCTGATCTCAAAGGCAGTTCTTGTTTTTTCTCTTCTGTGGCTGTGTGTTTTTGTTGATTTCCCATGCTGCTAGTCTTCCCTTGGCTATACACATTCCCATGTGCACTGATGCTCTCTACAGTATCCCTTTCTTCTGCTACCACCTGATATCCGTACATGCCTGCTCTTATTTTTTTGAGGCTGTTGCCACCTTCTCTTGACATCAGGAAACTAGTGGCAGAGCTGTGCCGTGGTTCCCTTTCTCTACATGTCCAATTCCTACATTATTTCCAGAAAAAAAAAAAAGAAAAAGAAAAAAGAAAAAAAAAACTAACTGTATTCTCAGTTCCTTTACAAATAATGGGAGATAAATGTTCTCAAACTAGCCAACTAACCATGGGTAAATTATGACCTTTGTCCTTTACATAGCAATAGGAAATTATGGACATTTGGAAAGATGGCAATTCTAGAAGAAATTATCTATGATACAATCACGTGCTCGTGCTGGGGAAAAGAATCATTGGAAGGATCCACTAAAAGGATCTACCCCCCCCATAACCCCAAAACCAGTTTCTGCATACTATTTCAGTAAGTCCCTGTGGCTGTTTCTGACTGTAGAGTATTCAGAAACACCTCAGTCTGCATTTCTCTGTCATGCTGTTGTTACGAATAGTAGCAAAGGAAAGGCACTGAGGAATTGATTCAGGTCTAGTGATGGAAGCAAAATATCCAGGGTCCCAGGTGGGCTGGCACACAGTGTACTGAAGACAAACCTGTCACTTATTCATTGCTTCTATTACTCAAACCATAAAGATTAAAGTGACACAGCGCCTGCAAATAGAATTCAAATGGTGATGTAGACCTAGATTTAACTCAAGGGAAGCATAATGCATCCATCTTACTCCATAATGAGAAGGAAATGGTCTGACACCCACAGGCCAAATTTCTTGAAGGGCTCATTTTAAAATAAACTCATATATTAATCAGTTTATTTGCATTGTCTCAGAGAGAACGGCTTCTTTGATTGAAGCTGTAAGCTCATTATCAGCAGAAGGTCAAGTCTCTTCCTGCTAGAAGCATAACTGCTTTATTGCAGCTGTGCCTAAATTCTGTAATTTTGGGAGGCTATCATTTGTGTATAGCCATGGCTTTAACTTCAAGGCTAAGCTCCCTCTGTTCGAGATGGAGCGTGAATGCAGTGAAAGGTCATCTTTGTCCCTGTGAGACTTTAAAAATATTAAGGGGTAAAATGCGGGTGGAAGAAATAAAGATTTTAGTCTGCAGTGACCACGCAGACTAAATGGTTACTCAAGTTGTCCATGGCAGAGCTGGGCTTGACCTCCTACGACCCATGCGTGCGTCTGTCATGGAGCTGAGCCCCCTTTCCCTCAGAACCCCCATGTGTGTGCTGCGTTGGGCAGGATTCGCTTCCCGTGCAAGAGGTTAAATCTTCCTTTCCCTGCCTGGCCGGAGCATGCTTTGTGCTGTCTTTGGGCCGGCTGGGTGAGAGCTGAAGGAGGGCAGCTGAGGAGGGCACAGTGGATGCAAAATCTTTGTCCCACCTGACTGGCACAGCCTCGCAGGGAGAATTGAGATGTCATTGCAATGTGGGACACAGCTGCCGGTAGCTGTAATGTAACGCGCTTCCCCATTTCCTGGCAAAATTGATACAGTCAGCACACAGTATGCTTTACAGCAATGATAATCAACCGTTCCATAATGATGTATGATTGAAAAATAGCGCTGGCACTCCCGGCCCCGCTCTCACCGGTTCTTCACATTAATGGACAGCTTTGCCAATTTTCCCTTTCCACCAGGGGGAAATTCATCCAGGCAGCTGGGCTGCACTTAGCTCAGAAAACCTCGGGGCATACTCTGGTTGTTCTGGAGTGACAGGACCAGTGGTGCCATACGTTCACTGGCATCTTCCCGAATCATTTCAGAAACGCACCAGGTACTGGCAGTGGTTTTAATGGGGACTGCTGAGAGCTTACGGCAAATCACGGCGTGCGCCGGGTGGTAGGGATATGAAAAATAGTAGCGGCTGCTGCCGGCACGTGACTTGGGGATCACATGAAGACCGTCTTCCATCTCCCCTGCCTCTGTCAAAATGAAGCGAGAACTGTTCTCCACGTAGCCACTGAAAGAAAAATAATAGGCAGCTCACAGGCTGTGCTGTTATTCCACCGGTATTGACTGGCAGCACCAGGACACTGCAGAACTGCCTTTCTCTAGCTGTCAGCTGATCGTCTGTGACAGCCCTAATAATGGCTGTGTCAGGAGGCAAGCAAAGAGATCCACAAATGGATTGCACGTGTATAATTGCTTCAAAAACAAATCTGTTAATAAAAGGAGATGAGAAAATTGACAGGAAGATATGGCTTATTGCATGCTAATTTTCTTCGGCTTTCATATGCATTCTCTCTTTTGTTTTTGTTTTTGTTTTTTCCTCAGTTGGGTCAATCCTCCTCAGGAGAATTGTGGTCAGGAAAGTGAATGCAGGGAGGATGTCTATATAATACATAATTACAACGATATGTTTTTCCCAAACAAGGGTCAAGCTCAGATTTGGCTGATGAGCTGTTACTTACCTGATAGCTCTTCCAGATTATGTTTACCCCCTTACAGTCCTTTTGAGTTTAAAGGCAAAGAAGAAGATAAATGAAGTGGCCCAGAGAGAATAAAATGCCTTGGCCCACATGTCTTCTAAGGTCCCATGATGTTCTGTCCCAGATGCATTATCCATCTAGAGGAAATAGAAGATGCTGCAGCTTCTTGTTCATAGAAATACCAACATCCCCAGTGGATGGAAATGATTTTATTTTCCCAGATCACAGCCTATCAAAATCCATATGAATGTTCCTGAATCGCAATGCTTTGCCCTCTGCACCCTCTCAATAAGGCTGCTGGTGTACATAAACAGTTTCATAAATGGGCATTTATGGAGTGTATAAGAATAACAGATAAATATAAGCAGTGGAAAACTGGGTCATCCCAGAAATAAGATAAGGAATCTGAAGCAGGGGAACAAAAGAAAGCAGTGGATGATATAGCTGATGGGATGATAAGGCCAGTAGTAAATAATATGAGAAAATTGTACCAGATAATGGGATCAATTCTTCTCTTGGTGAAGGCAATAATTTTCAGACAACATTAGTGAAAGCAGCTGCAAGACCAGTAATACGAGCTCAGGCATGACCTTTCTTGTTCAAGTTTTTGTTTTGCAGAAGGAAACTTTCAGATACTCTTTCTACAGAATAGAATCTCTTTATCCATATAGAGATAAATTTATATGTACTCCCCAGATATATTTAGATCCCCCCAAGTCTCCAAACTGTCAGCTAGAATGTGAGCTGTGCTGCCTGCAGAAACAGCTGGAACCCCTCCCGAGTCATGGCACTATCACAATGCCGATGTACAAGCCACGATCACGGGCGCCCTGGTGGAAGACGTCAGAGTACGCATACGAGGATCTAGATGTTAGGATGGTGTCATAATCTTGGTCTTGAATTTTATTTTAAGTTTGGAATTGCAGGCTGAGGTGTATGTATTCAGACTTGTAGAGTGTAGGTAGAAACATCCCACTGGAAAGGACCTGTTTGGAAGAGGAGAAGATGGCAGTACTGGTTTATTTTTTGGTTTTCTCGCTGAGGCAGTCGGCTTTGGGGCAGATGTGTTGTGCAGCAGAGCTGGGGATCGAGGTGGGCAGGGCTCTTTTTCTGGCATCGAGGCCACTCGAGGCAGCCGAGGGAGCCGCCAGGCCCGGCAGCCCTCGTGAGGGAGGCTGACGAGGCGCGGGCAGAGCCAGCGGTGGCAGCAGCAGTGGTGGGACATTTAAATCGGGCGTCGCCGCCATTTTGCAGCCAGTTCTACAGGCAGCTGGCAGAAGTTACACAATTGCCAGCACTTGGTCTTGTGGGGGACTTAAACTTCCCAGGCATGTCCTGGAAATACAGTACAGGACCGGTGGGAGATGTGGTGGTTAGGAGCTGTCTTGGGTTCTCTATTCTTGGTCAAGTCAGGAGGGAGATCAGTAAAACTGCTGTCTTGGACTTCCAGAGGGCAGACTTTGAGCTGCTCAGGACACTGGTTGGTAGAGTCCCTTGGGAGGCAGTTCTGAAGGGCAGAGGAGTCCAGGAAGGCCGGGCACTCCTCAAGAAGGAAATCTTAATGGCGCAGGAGCGGTCTGCCCCCATGGGCCCAAAGACGAGCACAGAAGAAGACCGGCCTGGCTGAACAGGGAGCTCTGGCTAGAGTTTAGGAAAAAAAAAAAGAGCATTTATGACCTTTGGGAAAGAGGGCTGGCCACTCAGGAGGACTGTAAGAATGTTGTAAGGCTGTGCAGGGGCAAAATTAGAAAGGCCAAAGCTCATCTGTAGCTCAATCTGGCTACTGCTGTTAAAGATAATAGAAAATGTTTTTATAAAGACATAAACACAAAAAGGAGGACTAAGGAGAATCTCCATCCTTTACTGGATGTGTGGGGAAACTTACTGGCAAGAGATGAGGAAAAGGCTGAGGTGCTTAACGCCTTCTTTGCCTCGGTCTTCAACAGCAAGACCAGTTGTTATCTGGACACCCAGTTCCCTGAGCTGGTGGAAGGGGGTGGGGAACGGGATTTGGCCCTCACAATCCACAGGGAAATGGTTGGTGACCTGCTTAGGTCACCAACCTCTTGACCACTTAACTGTACACAAGTTGATGGGGCCAGATGGGATCCACCTAAGGGCACTGAGAGAACTGGTGGAAGAACTGGCCGAGCCTCTTTCCATCATTTATCAGCAGTCCTGGCTATCAAGGGAGGTCCCAGTTGACTGGTGGCTAGCAAACGTGATGCCCATCTACAAGAAGGGCTGGAGGGCAGACCCGGGAAACCATAGGCCTGTTAGTTTGACCTCAGTGGCCAGTCACTAGTGGAGTCCCCCAGGGCTCAGTACTAGGGCCAGTTCTCTGTAATATCTTTATTGATGATCTGGATGAGGGGATCGAGTGCACCCTCAGTAAGTTTGCAGATGACACCAAGTTAGGTGCATGTGTTGATCTGCAGAGGTTGAGCTTGGAGGTTGATCTTGCCAACCTAGATGATTCTGTGATTCTTTTTAGTCTAAGGATGCGAAAGATGCAAGTTCTCACTTAAAAAGTCGAATGATACCTGACAGTTGTGACATTAATTTGTGCTTTTGCTAGCTTTATAATAAATACTTTTCTATTGCATCCATCTTAGCATCTACATTGTCCACAATCTGCAGCTTCAACACTTAGGCCAGGTTAGATTGCTTCAGAGGTAAGGTTCAATCTTGTACAGCAACTTAATAATGCTAGGCAAACTGTTTTAAATGAAGAGTGGAGTCTAAACTCTCTAGGCTGTGACAAAAATCTCAACTCAAAGTGATAACCCTACCCCTAGAAAAGTTTGTCCAAGTGATTGCTAGAGATCACCTAGCAGGGTGAAGACTAGACTGAGGTTTCAGAAAAGCATTTTTGATTCCTGATTCAGCTGGTTTCCAGTATGACAGCATTCCCCTGTAAATAATTAAATAAATAAATAATAAAATTAATTTTTTGAAAAGGGAAGGGGAAGAGGGAGGGGAAAGGGAAATACCATCTTTGTCTCCATGATTTGTGGGGAACAAGAGACCGCAGATGAAGAGATGGACACATTTTCTGGCACAGGATTACTGTGCACTTGCAGAAACTGTCTGATGTGTCAGTTTTGTGACTAGCATTTTATTTTTCTTGTACTTAATCTATGCTACAAATACAAATTTCAAAAAAGGTGTCTGGGGAAAAGTTATTTTCAAATTTCTAAGAAGATATTAGAAATGGCAGATGATAAGTGCAGTAATAACAACCAGGGAAAATGGAACAAATATGAAGAAAGATTTGGACAATAATCTCTGATGTTATTTATTTAACAAAGATAGAGAAGACTCTTTTCGTAGCTGACTGCTGCAAGCCATGCTAAGATAGTTTATGGCTGCGTCATTTTTTACACTTTTCATCAAGTTGTTGGAGATGGAGCACTCACAGTACATTGTTTAAAGACAAAAGTGTGTTTCCTATTCATGCTTTTCTTAATTAAACATTGTGTGCCAGGGCTTGGGGTTCAGCAGAGCAGTGGCTGCATGATCTCTCTCCGCTTGAGCAATGAAGAGCAAGTCGCTGTACATGACAGCATTTCATCTTTGTGTGGCTGGGGACAGTAATGCACGAGCAGCAGGTGAAGGCATTAATCTCCTTAGCTATCCAGAAATGAACTGTCATGTACTGCAACTTGTTCTCTGCTCCTGCTGCTAACCCTCTCCTTCCCCATCCAAGTTTATCTGTACATACATTGAGTATATCCTTAGAATAATGCCATTTTTTCACCTAGGAGTAGTAGACCAGGGGAATTTGAAGCCAGGAGGTGCCACAATCCACAGCGCCAAATGCTAGTGGTGGCTGTGGCCAGTGTGTAGACAGCAGGGATGGCACAGGACATCTCCTTTCCAAGCCTTCGGGTGCCATTATCTGAGGGATGCCATGGGAGAAAAATCCTAACAGAAGCCGCTGTACGTGGCATGGTGGAGAAACAGGTTGGTAACTTATCTCTGCAGTGGGTGCAATAACAATACCCAGTTACCATCCAAATCTGTGTTTCTGCTTACCTGGACAGAGCATAGACTATCCAACAAGGGAAGGAGGATCCTGGAGGGGAACAAGTCTTTGTGGGTGACTGAGCACTGGCATAGGTTTCCCAGAGAGGTTGGGGAGTCTCCCTCCTTAGAGATCCTAAAAAATCCTCCCGGACATGGTCCTGGGCAGCCTGCTCTGGGTGGTCATGCAGAGCAGTCTAACTTCAACATATTGACAAAGATTAATGTAATAGTGGTTTGGGTTCTTGGTGTTTTTTTTGTTTGATTGATTGTTTTTGTTTTATTTTAGTTTTTATTTGCTTGTTTGTTTGTGCGTGTGTGGATTCAGATTAAATTTACAGTGGTAGAAAAAGTTGTCCTCTGTTGAGTGGGGTTGGGGTGAGAGCACTACGTGTTGCCAAACAGCAGAGGTGGCTTTGGGAATGAAGCAGCTCAGCTAACAGAGGTTTTGTTCATTAACAGGAAGCGACAGCCCAGACTCCCGAGGCAAAATGCTGACTGTCTTGCTCTTGCAATACCTGTTTTCAGCTGTGCTGTAATGTGTTTTGGGATCAGCTCCAAGTACAGTGGGAATCTAACCAAAATACAGCCCTCTCTCTAAGTATTAACAGAGAGCTTCTGAGGTTTCTTGAATACAATTACTACCCAAGTGCACAGCTGCTGTTTTAATTTAGATATTAATTTGCTTGTATGCTGTGATTTTGCCTCGTTAAAGGAAATGTAGCTCAGAGGGTAAGATTGAACCATTGCAAATGATTTATTTTTGGTGTAAAACCTTCACATACAATGGCTCATAACTAATACTGTATGTTTTCTACTCTTTCTGCTCCAAGACTTGTACAGTCACGGAATGGGACCTTTTACTACTTATTTACAGATGTTTGATTTAATAATACTGTGTTGTGCTGGTCACAAGTTAGAAACCTGCTGAATGGAACTACCTAATGTCAAAATCGGCTTGTGCTGTTCAAGCCAATTTTACCAAGTAAGTAGCAGTAAAAGCTGTTTAAACTAAGTGAAGAACCACTTTAAACTGTAGTGTTTGGTTAGGCACTAGAATAAAACAGATTAACTTTTGCCTTGTTAGTTTATTTGAATATTATAGTTATTACTACTGCGTGGATGGGTTTGCATGGGCAAAATATGCAGTTAATTTTTCTAGGAGTCATAAAAGTAGATACAAATATTTAGGTTAAATGTTGGCTTTTGGAAGTGCTCCTGTCTACAGTCATTTTGTGTTTCCTCTTCCTGGCTATGAATCTTTTTCATTTGTAATGCAGGGGGATTCCTGACCAGTCAGGTGGAAAAAATAAAAATAAAAAATAAAAAAGGATGGGAAAAATGTGGAATAGGGGGAAAAAAATGATATAGAGAGCATTAGAGCATTGAGGAAAGAGAAGGATCCACATGGGGAATAAAAGATAGGACAGAAACCCCCAACAAGAAAAGGGTCGAAGAAGGTCAGAGATGAGGAAGCAGAAAGCAGGGTTAAAATATTTGTGCTTTATGCTCAAATCAGTCAGATAGCTTAGTTCTGTGTTTCTCTTGTGATGGCATTTATGATCAGGACTCGACAGATTCCACTGGGGCTGGATATCAGCTTCCTCAGGAAGGCTGGGGATGATGCAGAGGGAGATTAGAGCACTGATTCATTGCTCCCCAGCTTGGATCTGACCTGCTGAGGAGTGCTGATAAATAAATACTGTATAGCAGTACAAAACATGTCCAGCAAAGCCTGCAAATGAATTGTATTTCCATTATTCCTTGACAATGTTTCTTTTTGTTTTGGATTAATTCATTGACATTGCTGTGTTGTCTTTTTGAATGCGAGTCTGTATGTTAAAGTCAAACCCAAAGGTATCCATTCTCTGCTGTGAGAGCCAAGGCTCTGGCATAGGTAGCAGGGAGTGCAGGGAGTTCAGACCTCAAAGATTCACATTTTTGGACTAGACAGAGATAGAAACAAATGCAATTTCTTTGAATAATGTGGTTATTATTGAGCCGTACCACTTTCTTTAGACAAAGGAGAGTGAGTCAATGACAGGAATAAATGACTCTGTATCCTAATACCAGCGATGCACTTTTAAGAGCCAGTTTAACACTGGCTGAAAGACATGTTCCCGAGTACTGTACAATGCATTACCACCTTTGACATCTACAAAACAGAGCTAGACAACTTCCAGCATTTCTTATGTCTACTACTAGAGGTCGTCAAGTTATAAATGTTTCAAACAGCCTGTTCTTTCAATTTCTGCATGTGTGCTTTCAGCTACTGGTACTGGAAAGGAAATGCAATAACATTAATGTCTGACCTATAATTTCAGTTTTGGGGTGCTTCTGATTTAGTCCAAAGCATGTCACAGCGCTGATGAGAAACATCTTGGCAGTGACTCTTCTACTGTCTTTTCGGGATCTGAAAGCCTACTATCACTGACATTTTCTGTTGGCATATCAAGAGGTATCTTGTCTCTGTAGGAAACATACATTAAAAATGGATGTGGTAGACAAGAAACTATTTACAGATGAGGAAGGGAAGCAAGATCCAAGAATTAAACTTAGGCCACCAGTCTCTGAAACACAGAGCTGTCTACTTTGCCACAAAACACCAGTGATGGATCTGTTCTCAGCACTTCCTGAGGGTTTCTCTAATTTAACTACCGTTTCCAGTTGTAATGCTGATTACTGAGTATTTAGAAAATGTTTCATTTTCTTTTCCTTTCCCTGTTCATTCTTTCTTGTAGTGGCCATGGAGTGAATCTGAAAAGCTGTGGAGGCAAAGAGTGGGGTTTTGGCTAGGCAAGGTGGGTGCATGTTTTGCTGATACTGGAGCCTTGCCCACTGTGATTCAGAAGTCAGATCTTCCCATTAGCTCTGCGTATTTGATATTTGGTCTCAACAACTTATGTTTGAGCTATCTTGGGCACTCCTGATGATGGAAGGGGTGATACTTCATGGTCACTTGGGCTGAAATTTGTGCTGAAGGTAAAGCAAAAGCCAGGAGCCTGCTGCCTCAGGTTGTTCTTTAAGTGTTAAGAGTTGTTGTTTTTGTTTGTTTGTTTGTTTGTTTGTTTTTAATTGTTTGAGAATTTGAGAGTAAGAAATCAGCAAGACTTAGGAAATGAGCATCGATGAAATTAGTCACTGCAGGAGGAAATTTGCAATCTGTAACCAAATACCTCAGCCCTTTCATGGACTGCCAAAATAACTCTGTGGATGCAGAATGAGAGGGTCTGTGCTGCAGTATCCCTCCGTGGGCTCTGGGATCTGTCCGTCAGAGCTTCCAGCTTTAGAAAAGCTTAGGGAGGTAATGTCAATGGACTAGCTGCATTACCCTTCCACCTGCCTTCATTGCTGAGTCTGCTGGGCAGAGTGGCAAGAGGAGAGGATGTCCTCTCCTGTAAATAAACGTGTGCTCAAAGGGGGACATTGTCTGTGTGTCTCCTCAAATAAACGGGCTCTACATTTAGGACCATAGCTGATTAAATCACGGAGGATGTTTCCTAAGTAAACAAACCTTTCTTGCTTTCATTTTCACTCAGAGGGAGGAATTCAGACGATTATTTTGCATTAAGATTTGGTTGAACACCTTATTATTAGCTTTATTAGTATATATAGTACACACAATCTGTTGTTATTTGCATGAACGCAAGCTCGATGTGCAAGCAGGCCTCTGCTTTTTATCTGCTTACAAAGACTCATGTACTTACAAAGCCAATCGCTAGTCTAAATAAATAAATAAATGCCTGAGTCATGTTTCTGATCCTAGGCAATAATCTGCGTTCTTCCATCTGGCTGCCTAAATACCTGTGTGTTTAATTCAATAAGACGATATTCATCTTTTATCTTCCTTTTCCTAGTTCTTTTAAGTTTTTTTTTTTTTTTTTCCTCGCTTCTGCATCTGGTGCTCAGATTCCCAAGTTACCTCCCTCCCCTTCCCCTTCTCCCCAGAAGCTCCTGCTCAGAATTTAGCTAATGGATTTCTAATTCAATTTGGACTTCTGCTGGGATAAATCACCATCCTACAAAATAATTTATGGTTCTTGAAAAATTCACTGTGGATGAAATTAGGTAACTAGCACCAGACCAATAATAATGTCATTAAGATCCAGGGAAGAAAATAATGAATCAGTAGATATTCATGAGGACTAATGTTAGTCTCGGGACAGCAGTCCTGTCAGGACACTTCTAGCTCATGGAAAGAGCTCTTCAGAGCACCCAGGATCAGGCTCCTGCTCCAAATCCTTTTCCTCAGCTGCTCCATGGGTACAGAAGGAGACCAGCATGAAAGCAGGAGGTTATTGCAGAAGCTCAGGGCTCAGAGAGCAACCCCGTGCTGTACAAATCGCTGGCAGAACTTGCACTGGTTCCAAAATAGCCTGGATTTATTCCCTAGTGCTTCTGTAAATGTAATTTCAGCTATGGTCCTTTGTGTAACTGCTGTTGGCTGTGTAGTAAACAATACTGACTGAGGTATTTTGGAGAATTTCGAGGAAAGAACATGAGTGCTAAGTTGTATATTCACTTGTGAAGGCAGCGCCTTCAGTGTGCCACCTACTAGGCCGCTACATCCATTTTGTGAACATGACAGGACAGATTTCTCTGTGCTCACACAATAATAGCCATTCCCTGGGTCTTAGGTCAGTGCCTTAACCAGATGGCCATCCCCCTGAGCTCTTGTTTTAGGCATTGGCAAGCGTCCTGTGTTCCTCTGGGATGGAGTGAGCCCAGCAGTCAGATTAACTGGGAACTTCAGATAGCACATGGAATCAGGATCCCTAACATCCCACTAGACCTCAGTTTTATTAATCACAAGATGTTGATCATTTTTTGCTGAGAAAAAAAAAAAAACTTGCATTAAAAGCATTAGAAATCTAGAAGCAGAGCTCTGCAGCAGTTTTAATATAATGAGAAAAGTAAGGATAAAAGGAGCCAGTCTTGCTAAAACCAAAGGACTGACGTTTTAACCCTAGCATACTGATGCAAGAAGCAAGCTTAATTATTAATATGAAACAACATAAAAAAACTAAGAAAGCATTTTCAAAGTAGTGCATCCAGTTATAGATCCTCCCTCAAGCTGGCAGTATGTGCTCTAGCCATCAACAATATGCTGTATACAGATTGATTTATATTATAAACTAAGTTGTGTTGGATGCTATAATTTACCACTGGCCCAAAAAATCTATGTGCCTACAACTGACAACTCTGTAGTCTGAGCTCTGTTATTGTTTCCAAGACATGAAAGAGCCCTACAGATCCTCAGATGAGAAAAAGCAGGATCAGCTCTTAGTTTTTTGTTGTATTCAGGACATCATGTCCAGACAGTCGACATAGCAGTCAGATGAGGAACCTGTGTCTGAACTTTTAATTCTAAAAATGCACACAGAGTTAATTATCCTCAGATTTTTCCTGAATTGTATGCTTTGGAAACTTGGAACCCAGGAAACTTGTTTCCAGTATGTTTTGAGAATGTATTTTATGTGCTATAAAATGCATCCTACCTTCTAACCACAAAGGTTAAGTTAGGTCTTGTAAAAAGAGGGTTTTCGTATTATTGTACCAGGCACCTACTTTCATCTTCATGTAAATATGTCAGGCTCTGTCCTGTGTGACAGAGAGTGCCTGAAGGGGACTTGAGAATGAATAGGTTTAACAAAAAGTATTTTAGCCTGAGCCTTGTCCATCTTTAATTAGTTATCAGGGTTAAAGGAGGGGTCAAGAGCCTGGAGCTGCTTCAAGACTAATGTGTCAAAGAAAAGTGAAGCCGAACACTGAAGAGGAAATGATGCTCCTCAGAGGTTTAATAATTTTTTGACCCTGTGTCAACCATTATGGTTGACTAATGGAAGCCGGGGCAGAAATGTTTCAAATTAGACTCTGCTGTGCAGGTGGTTGGGAAGGGATCCCATGCCATCATACGGACTCTTTGCTAACTAGAACCCAAAAGGAAAAATGCGTTTCAGTTGCACAGGCGTCATCAGATCCTGTTCCTTCAGTGCTGGTATGTAGCATTCACACCAAAGAAACGTAGCGAGAGCGCGCAGCCCACCTGCCTGGACTCTGCCGGCACAGCCATGCCCAACAGGAGCCGTTTCTGTTTCGTAAGCAGGCTAAACGCCCGGAGCTCACTCTTACGGAATACAGCATATGTGCTCGGTGAACTAACAGTTTTTGTTATTCTCTCTGTTTTTGTTACTTCACAGAGTAAGGGGGATAAAGTTCCTGAGGCAGTCTGCAACCCACTTTCTTTTTTTTTAAAGCATGAGTATTTTATTCATTCTAAAGAAATGGAGAAGGAAGGCAACAGGAGAAAAGAGAGTGATCTTACACAAAATAATAATTACAAAAAAAAAAAAAAAATCACTGGTGTCTTTTCTGGTTTGCACAAGCATTGCTCTTTTACTTTCGGGTGCTGCAGATCTGATAGCCTTGGCATTGTACCTGAGCCAACCCCATCCAGCAGCTCTCTACAGGCACAAAAGCAAAGTTTCCACCAGAATTAATGTATTGCAAAGGAGGAGGTGACTGGCAGTGCACAGGGCAGGACAGCAGAGAGACAGGACCTTTGCCTCTTCACTCGACATTTCACACTGTTAGTACTAAGGCAGCCTCTCCTCCATCTTTATCTATTTAAATGGTGAGGCAGCCTCATAACATACCTTGCAGATTACTTCATTGGATTTCTTGTACTGACAACAATGATTGTGAACCTTCCTGCACAAAGAACAGCTTGATGCTCTTCATGTGCTAAAGTATTTTCATCACCTTGTGTGAAATCAGGCCGTGTTCTGGCTTTTTCCTGTACTTGGTCCAATGCTAACAAGTACCTGTGCCATCTCTTGCATGTTGAGGCAGCAGCTTGTAGACTAATGGAGTTTGCCTCCAGGCAATGGTAGAGTTATGGATACAGCACCCGAAGTGCCACGTCTGTGTATGTACCCACAGCTTTTGTCTTGGATTAGCAACACGATGTATAAAGAACTCTCTCTCTCTCACAGAAGGCTGTGAGAATCATTCTGAGGACACGTTTTGGTTTTGGTTTGCCTCTGATCTGAGTGATGATAAAACTGCCATTGGCCCCAGGAGAAACAGAAACTTTAATTATAATTATGAATTAAATGAACTGGAATAAAATGCATTTTTTTCCAGGCAACAATATAAAACTTGCATGTCGCTTAAAGATGGTACACACCATTTAGTGCATTTGATTAAAAATAAAATTATTTTCCTACTTTAGAACTAAATCTTCTTTTCCTTACTCAGATGTGGAGCAGATCTGACTAGATTACCGTCAGTGCAGTTGTACAAGGCCAAGCCAGGCCAAATTCTGTTCCAAGCACTTATGTGGGAGGAGAAGGAGGTGGTGCTGTCAAAGTGGAGGAAACAGAGCACCAGCTGATTGCTGTAGGTAGCCTGGTTGTGCGGGGTGTCCACACCGGCCATGGCAAAGTGATAACTGTTTACCCTTTCACCTTCCTCTGCCTTTGGTTTCATATCTGACCACGCAACATCCATGTGAAATAGGAGCGTGGAGTGAAGCGTGCAACAGGAGGGGTCTCTTTTGGCTGCAGTGCTGCAAGACAGGAGCACCCACGGTGGCTCTTTGGCTTCTGCAGCCGTGCAACCTTTGAACCATTGCTCTCAGTTTAGCAGACAGCCTGTCCAGTCTGGAGCTGTGTGCTGTTGTTGTAAGGGAAAGCATGGTGCTTTCTTCTCCCCTTCAGCTCTTTCCAGCTTGCTGAGAGGTTAGCCAAGGTAAGATGGATGTAATGAAAAGGATTACTGTATCACACCTCTGGTAGCCTGTTTATTTATTTCTTCATCTATCTATCCATTTATTATGTTCATGTAGTAGGTCTGTCTCTGTACAATAGAAACCTCCTTCCTGGACTCTTCAGTTGAGCCAAAAATCCAGTGTGTCCGAAGCCTTAGATGCCCATCCGCTGGGTTTTAGAAAGGGCTCCATGTTGGCGTCTGTGCCTGAGGATAGGTTGGGCATTGTTTCCTATGTCTATGTTGATACTGCTTCCTTGCTGAGGGTAAAGGAGGGAAGGAAAGGATGTGTTCGGTTTTTTGATTGATGTATGTGTATTTTGGGAATAGACTTTTGCACAACTGCCTTCACATCTACACGTGGATGCGGTCCTTGTTCTCTCCATGAGTGCAGTATGTGCATTTATCCTCCTGGAGAAGTGTTGTTAAGCTGAGGTCTGCTAGGGTTGTCTTCACTGAGGCCTTGTGGATGTGGGGGCAGTTAATTCCTCTTTGTGGTATTTATTTATTCTGTTTCAGGACTGAACTCACCCAAAAAAAAAGATGAACGTTGCATGCCCTATCATTTTTTTCTATCACTTTTCCCTGCACTCTGTTTTTCCCTGCCGAAAAGAGCATTTAATTTTGTGGGTGCTCAGTAAATGTGAGTCTGAAATTCCCTTGACCCTGCTCCTGTGAGAGTTCAGCAAGGTTCAGTGAGCATCTTGTTTGTGGGCTGCCACAAAACCAAGCCTCCTCTTTAGACAGATAAAGGCCTGCCGTGAATTCAGCTCAGAGCAAGCAGATATCAGCCCGTGCCTCCCAGGCTGGCCAAATACGAGGCTGTGATAATCTTCCTGGGCTATTTGGTGAAATCTTCCACTTCTGAGATAGTGCAGAATAATGTGTGATTGCCTTATTGTCTGCCCTCCGTGCAATCAGCTTGGTGCAGGGCTGGCAGAGGATACAGTGCTGAGGAAGCCACCCTCCTCCTCTTCCTCCACAGAGCAAGGCAGGATAATGTGCTTTGTCCTTCAGGGTGCAGGCTGCCCTTTGCTGTGCCCATCTCTCCCTGTGAGTGGTCTCCAGGGATGGGGCAGGAACAAGAGAGACCCCCAGCAAGGCAGCTACTCGCCAGTAATTCTCTTCATCAGCTTATTTCTTGCTTACACATCACATCTTGCTGCCTCTTTGAAGTCCCGTTTGCACTCGCTTCTCACACAACGTGGCCTAATTTTCGTAGCACAGTTTCATAGCTCAGGCAGCATGAAGGTGGAGGCAGACTGTAGAGCACAGAGGATTTTTTGCTTCCTTGCTTCCCATCTGGTGGCACCGTGATATTTCGTGCCCTTCTTGGGATAAAAGAAAACTCTGTGACCAAAGGACTTACAGCTGAGCAATTTTCCTTTCCTGAAAATGCATGCAGTGTAAAACAAACCACTGCCTCCGTTCTGATAAAGCTGTCTTCCCCAGCTAGCACCTGCTGTTAATTTCACAGTAAACAGTACTTGTTGCTCTAGAAAGCTTTTTAATCATAACATTAAAAACCAAACAGAAATCCCATCCATACAGTTAACTCCAGCTGCCTTCCTTGCAACGCACGGGGAATGATCTTGCCGAGTGATGGGCATCCAAATGCAAATGGAATGAGCTTTGCAGCCATTTGTTTGAAATTGCTCTTGACTCATTCCGTAGTAAATTCCATTTGAGAAGAATTTGCTGCAGGTCTCACACAAGGAGATAATGGTCCAATCTATTATGATCTCAGCAATAATAGTGTAAGTCTCGCAGTTCAGAAATACAGTGAGTTATACGCCGGGCTGATGAGAATTAAAGCTTGATATATAGTAATAAAACTAGTGATCTAGAGATGAATAGATCGGTGTACAGAGCACAATATTTTCCTGCCACGGATTAGAGCAGGGACACTGGTCCATAAAAAGGGAAGCATACCATAAAATCTCCTTTCCCACTTGTTATGCTTGAAGAGCTGAAATGTGGACAGTTTTGCAAACAAGTGCATGAAAAGAATATAGAACTTGCTTAACATTAAAAGGCTCTTGGCTCAGGCAGAGATTTGTTTTACCATCATAGAAAATTAAACTAAAATTAAGCTGAAGCTCCTACGTGGGACATTCTGTGCCAGCTCCTGTCAATGCTGATTTCAGTGACGCTTCACCTGTTCCTACAGCTTCTGCATTCAACTTGCATTTAATATGTATATGTAGTTGTCAGATACCACAGACGGCAGATAAAAAGTTGTGTCTTAATTCAGGCCAGCGACTAAAATAAAAATTCCAAATTAAATTTATAGATTAAAACGGCTTTTTAAAATCCACTCTCTCAATATGAACGAACTGCATGAGCGAAACCAGTTTAGCAGTACCATTAATCAGGTCTTTTGTCTTGCTAATACAAATCAGTCAATAACAACAGATGGGTAGCACACTTTATTATGGGAAAATAAAGATGAATGTGGCATATTGCAGAAGTAAACTTGCAGCTCAAAGTTGCTGAGCACAAAAGGGGACTTGTTATAACCGGGTAGAAGCGTGTGTGCCTCGTATTGTATTTGATCAAGGTAGTAAGGGGAGCAAGACCATGACAGAATGATTGGCAACCTACTACGAGAAGTTTTAGTGTTTGTTTCTGCACTCCCAGATTACTCCCAAATGGTTTAGTTTGTTTCTTTGTTTGTTTTCCTCCAGACAGATTTTAAAAGTGTCTAGCTCCTTAGGAGAGTGAGATAAAAGATGTATAACGCTTGCTGCTTTGTTGTACAATTGGGAGATGAAAATTTTGTATAAACAGCTATAATCATCAGGAAGATGGAGATCATATACTGGGGCAAGATTTCTCCTCTTGACTAGAGGTGGAGCACACAGCGAGAGCTGCCCTCCATCCGCACTATAGAAGCAGACCCACTAGACCCCATGGCTGTAAGACAGGGATCCTGAAGGAAACTAAGTCAGAGCTTGGACTTCTTTTGGGCAGAGGAATGAAGGAATGATCTGTGTTTTACTACAACTGGTGAGGAGAAACTTTGATGGAAGTGTTTATTAAATCATTGGAAGTCTCTTCGGTTCTGCTAAAAGCTTGTTTCATAGAGTTGCAAAAAATCTCGACACAGCCAAATAACCGATATTGACATTTTCAGGGGTAAATGTGTTTGATTTTTTGGAATATTTTTATATATTTACACTGCCATTATAGTTATGCCCTCGCATTGCTGCAAGCACCACAATGGAAGAAAGATAACATATAATTCCCATTTAAAAAATGGAAAGCAAGTTTTCAATCCAAATTTGGTCCCAAATCCAATCAGCAGCCTGTGCTTTGCCCTCAAACCGCTGCCTGGTGACTTTGGCCGGGTCCGTGGTGCTGGCTGTGCAGGAGGGAGCAGTGGTGTGTCTCCTGCAGCGGGACATCCCGTCCCCTTGGGATCTTCCAGCCACGATCCATGCAGGCTGGTAAAGCCTCCTCTTGCCTTTTAGCAGGGAACAGCAGGAGTGAGGGACCCTGAATGCTGCTGGAGGTAGGACTCGCTTTGCAGGTTTTTTTTCAGTCAAACACTGAAAAATCTTGTTGCATTCACATTCTGGGTATTCTTCTTTAGAATTAGTTCTGCAGAAAACTCTAATGTTGCTACTAATAGCAACAGTAAGAGGGCAGAGATTGAATGAACAGAATCTCTTAGCTACTCTGTGAAATTTCTCCTAAAAGTGCAGCTTTTAGAGGCTAGTTTCCAAGGACAAGACTGCCTCTGTACACTCTGTGTGTGACAGTTCATGAGTGGTTTCCATCTCTATCCCCAGCATTTAAGAGGGGGTTAGATGTCTGTTGGTAGCAATGAGAAAGAGCACGGAAAAATAAAGTTGGGCTTTATTAGTGCTTTAAAAGACTAAGGTGTCATAAGAAGCCATAAGAAAGCTGGCTTGCACCTGACCATCAAAAAGTGTGATCAGGTTGTCAGGTACTGGGCAATTCTCCTAATATAAAAATAATATTTAAAAAGGAGGAGCGGTTACCTTCAGAAAGGAAACTCAAAGCCTGTACACATTCTCCAGAACTGAGAAAATAATTTAAAAAAAATCTTTATCTTTCCTGCAGCTTGCTGATCTGTCCTGTTAGACTTTCTAGGTACATCTTTGCTAAGATGCAGTTAATTGGTCGGGCAGCACAAGTATTGCCTCTGATAACGTGCAGAAACCTAATGGTGAAAATAAATACATTTATTCTTCCAGTCACCAGAAATTAGCGAAGCAGTACTTGTTTAATTATGAAACATATGTGTGCTTTGTTGGTTTCCATCTGTCTGCTCACTGATTTGCAATTAAATGACCAGAAGAAGAAGATACGTCCTGTGGCAGTTCGGGGGAAATGATTCATCTCTGATGTTGCTGTGCCGCGTGTGGCTGTGGAGCAGCGTGTGCGAGGGAGGGAGGCTCTGGGAAAGATGGGGGGTTACAGGCAGAAGGGGATGAGGAGAGCTGCAAATCCTCTTGCTTCAGTTCTGACATGTTTCCGCGTCATGAAAGCAAATGTTGGCTCACCTAGCTTGCTGAAAGTCACCTTCCTCTTTGGGAAGAACCGGGGGGCAAAGCGGAGCAAGCAAAGCCTAATGGGGAGTGGACAGGGGACTGCAGAAAAAGCAGGCTGGTGTGGTCAGGGTGGAAAGGAAAAAAGGAGGAAGGAAAAGTGGTAAAAAAATAAATTGAAGCATTTCTTGGAGATGGAAACTGAATTGTTATTGTCTATCTCAGATGTTCCCTTTGCAAGGAAAATGCCAGGCCTTACTCAGTGGTCCTTTCTTCTAATGCTGAACAGCTCAGTTGTGTGAACTGTGAAGGAGTGTTGCGGTAGCGAAACAGGCCTTTTAAATACCCACATGGGCATTAATATGAAAATAAATAAATAAATTGGTGAAGTGAATGTGTGCTATCTTCATAAACAGTTCAGGAGGCTCAGCGTCTCCTGCTGGATAAGGTACTCCCACCCCTAATGAGGATGTACGGCCTTCCTCCACATGGATGTGTGTGTGGGTACCCTGCTGCCTTCTTGTCCCAGCTCCTTCCTCTGGTACTGCTTTTCCTTGTCATTCTGCAATAGCAGCGGCTGGCAGGAGAGCCTTCTGTGCCCCTTGTAATTGTGGACACAGCCGTGACAAGCATATCCCAGGTAGGGAAGGAGCTGTCTGACATCTCGTCTCCGTGAAGACTGGCAGGGAGGAGATAGCCAGCCTTCCCCAGCATTTTTAGTTTGATGTGCTGTGCTGTGTTATTGATCACCCGCCACGTCTGTCACTGTGTATAACAGGAAGGGGGAGGCTGAATAAGGCCTTCGGGACTGGCAGCCTGTTGGTGCTGGGTCTGTCATCAGTTGGTGCCTCCCCATCTCGTGGCTGCTGGGATGGGCCTTGGATGGTCTTGTGCATTGATGTGGGGAGGTGAACGGGACAGGGCTATTCTCCCCTGAACTGGTGCTTTCTGGTGTAGAAGACTTCCATAGCAGAAAGTGACAAAGGGGCTTGAAAGAGAGATTTGTGAAGAGAGAGAAAGGAAAGCATGTGGGTTAGCTGTTGTTCGTGTTGCCTCCTGTGTGCCGGACTCTTTTCCTCCTTGTCCAGGCTTCTTGCATCGACATAATTCATTTCCAGCACCACCATGGAGGTGCACGGGTTCCTTAAATCAGTAGCATGGGCCACATTGGCCCAAGGTTTCACCATCTCACAGCTGCTGTGCCCCATGTCCCAGCTCCAGCTTCCTCTCTGTAGTGAAGAAAGCAGAAACGCGGGTGCCACAAAGTAAATGAAGCATGGCCTGGCACCTTCATTAGCAGTCTCAACAGGCTGAAAAATGAACAAAGAGGCATAGACCAGGCATGCATTTAGTCTTCTGCTCTTCGAGTAAATTTCAAATTGTTCATCTAAAAGAAAGGCGTTCCTTCCTGTTTTAACATCCTCAGCCAATACGAGCTATGTGCATTCACTTGATTAAGCACAGTGATAAGTCACTATTGGAAAATGTGACCTTGAAGCTTCCAAAAGTTTCTATTATTTCCTTCTACGGTTTCGCAGTCAACTCTCCCAAGCGCTAACATAATGTTTTATTGCTTGTGTTGCTGGTGATGATAACAAAGGACCATTCCCAGTCATGTGAATGTGCACATCCCTGTCACATCACATCGAGGGAAGACAGCTTAGGATGTAAAGAAAAATCTCTTCTAGTCTGAAAACAGCAGTGCATTTAAGCCTCCATCTCAGAATGCTCCTAATATAACCTTTTATTTGAAAAGCACACTCAGGAAGTGCTTGTGAGTCTTTGACAGCTGAATTTTGGTATTTCATTTGTCCTTTTTGTCTCTTTTTTTTTTTTGCAGATGACGATTTTTTTCATGAACTTCCAGAAACTTTTCCTTCTGATCCTCCAGAGCCACTACCCCACTTTCTCATTGAACCCGAAGAGGCTTACATTGTGAAAAACAAGCCTGTGAATCTGTACTGCAAAGCGAGCCCAGCCACGCAGATCTATTTTAAGTGCAACAGTGAATGGGTTCATCAGAAGGACCATGTGGTGGATGAGAGAGTAGATGAAACCTCCGGTGAGTTTGCATTATGTCTTGGAGAGATGAGAATTAAAATGCAGTAATATCAAGCCTACCTTTGTAATCTAGCAGCTATTCATATGGCAGCTACTTTTCTTTATTCTTGATATAGCTGTGAATTCTGCAGCTGGCATTACTGAACGCTAGCTGTCATTGTGTAGAGGTGGTGTCTACATCCAGGTCAGTTAGTAAAACGTAATTTGTGGAGGGTCCGGCCACAGCTTCACAAGTTCCCAGTGGCTGCACTGTATCATAGTCACAGACCAAGGATCACGTTGTCCCCATTGTGCTGAAGAGCATTTGGGTTGTTCCTAGAATGATGTTTTCTTGGGGAAATGCAGAAAAGAAAAAAAAAAAAAAAAAAAAAAAAAAGAGAGAGAGAGAAATTTAATCATCTTCTAGCATGAAAGAAGGAGAAGGCACACCTGGGCACGGTTTAGGGCAGTGTATTGATCCAGAACAAGCTCCTGGCTGTTATTCCATTACATTTTTTTTCTGCCTGCTCCTTAGAGCCCACATGAAGGAGAACTGCAGCGTGCAGGAAGGAGCCTCATCCTTCCTCAATCAGTACCTGAATGCTACTGGCATTCATGATATAAAAGAAAAAAAAAAAAAAAAGAGACCCTCACAGTACTAAAAAAGAAAAAGAGGTTTAAAACTTGAACTATAAACCAGCCTAAATCAAAGATATGATTGTTCCAGTTTGAGAATACTGGTAATCAATAGAGTTTGAGTCACATGCAAGGAGGGAAGGGGGACTTACTGCTGTTTTGATGTCTCTGAGAAATAGCAGGATACCAAGCAAGGAGGTACCTTTCCTTTGGGAATTACACCACCACTTGGTCTAATTACTTAGAAAAATAACTCCACCAGATGTCTTGAAAGTCTCCTGTGAACTGGGTTTTATTTGTTTCAGCTCATTTATTTGCACAGAGATCAAAAGCATAAGCTTTTAACAGTACCGTGGTGCTCTCAGCTTGAGAAAGAGAAGGTGGGTGTAGGGAAGAATGGCTGTAGAAAAAATCTGTACTAAACTTTGGGCCTGTTTATTTGCTTGTAAGAATAGGCTTTTCCAACAGGTCGAATGCAGCAGAAAAGCTAAAAAAAGAAAATCTTTTACTTAATACATCTGTTTTTTTATTGTTTGGTTTTTGATTTTTATTTCATCCGTGGGAGTCACTGCAATGAAGGACAAGCAGAAGAACAGCTATCACCCTGTTATTCTTTAAGCTTTTGTTAACATAAGTATTCAGAAACTGAATTATGGCTTCTGTACAGTACCGTCAGAGGCAGTTTGAAAATGAAGGGTCTGATTTTTCTTCTCAGTGACTCTAGAAGAAATAAAACATTTGTACTGAACTCATCAGTTCTGGGCCAGCCTGGAGGAGGGAAGAAATAAGTTTCTAAATGTTTGTCTTTATATGTTTCTTCTTCTTTCCGATCTGAGAAGAGACATTAGCATTCCATGTAAGCAATGAAAAAGTATGGCCATCTTGCTTATTATGGCAGAACTAATGTAAGGCCTGTAAAACACAGTTGTGAATCACGGGCCTCAAAAGGTGAGTGACAACAAGTGGCTGTCCATCCAGTCACAAAATAGGACTGCTGAGTTAAGCACTGCTCTGTAGTGGGAAAGAAAATACCTGAAAATGCTGCATATTTAACTGAGTAGCCTGACTTGAATACAAGAAGTCCACACACGATTAATATATAGTCTAATTTTAACATGTGGGGTACGGTTGGTGCAATCATGCCAGATGAAGCGAAAGACAGGAAAAAAACATTGTATCAACTATCAGAAATTTAAATATAAGAAGGCAAAATAAAGAATTGCTGAAAATACCTAAAATTCATGCATTCTGTAAGCTTTAATATGGGAGAGCGGTTACACTTAGAGAACGTACTAATTTAGTAAAAAGCTTGAGTCAAAATAGCAGCAAGAAGTTAGAGCTGGCTTCTTCAGTTAGCACCCTTGCTCTGCAGCAGATTGCAAGTCTCAGGGAAATGCTGATGTGTGGACTGTAGTTTGCAGTGCAGGATTTGCAACATATATATATGTATATATACTCTTTTTTCTTTTTTTTTCCCCCCAAAATCTCATTCTAGAACTTCACAGTACCATAAAACAGATTGTAACAGAGAACGTAAAAGCCCAGTCTTGAAAAGAGATGCATCTGAATATATTAGAGGACAAATGTTTTGAATAATAAACAGCAGCAAGTACATGCAAACAAAACCCATATCCAATTAGAGATTAACTTAATCTACTGGAACTGGGGGGCGAGGGGAATGTCAAAACCTGTGCACACCGGATTATTAGCTCAAGGGACACAAACCCAGGCACGCTAAAAACTTGTTAAAATGCAACTGTTGGCAGAGCCTATATTTGTCAGTCTAAATGGGAGGTGCCAAAAGATTGGGTTGGTTAACACACCGCAGTTGCAAAGTTTGTGCAGCTTCCTCTAGTCTGAGAATCTATTGCTCATAACGCAGTGTTATTGAAATACATAAACAGTGCCTTTAAGGTAGTGGTAAGGTAGTGTTTTGTTTTGTTTTGTTTTCAAAACAATAGATGCTCAGGAAAATATACCTGCTGCAGGAGGAGTTAGAGACAAAACAGCAGGAGACAGTGGCTGTGAGGAGTCATACTGGTGCTTGAGGAGAAGGTGTTAAACATGTGAGGTCATCGGCCTGGCAGCTTGTACCAGCCAGCCTGCAAAGCCCTTTGACTCTACCACTTTTGAGGCTATTTAGGTTTCTTTTGCTATTTTTGGCTAGCTAGTGCAGTAGTTGTAACATCGGGCACAGCAGTAGCATGTGAGCTGCACGGAAGGTGGTGAAAGGCCAGCAGCTCAAGCTGCTGCTGCTGGTAGCTTAGGCTTGCAGTGAAAGAGGCTGGAGAAATGGTCCACAAACCAGGATATGTCTAGGTGTTAACATGTGCGTGTGCTGAGTGTGCGTGTGTGCCCGTGTATGCATGAGGAAAGGGGGTGGATTGCACTGTCTGTGCACGCAGAAGAGCAGGAAAGACATTCTGTCCCCTTGGAGCACCTCCAACAGCAAATTCCACATTTGTCTGTAGTAATAACCCAGGACTCGAAAAGATCTCATCTATAATGTGCTTCTCCTGGTCAGTTGTGTAAATCCAAGCAACTGAGAACTTGGCACATTCTTCTTTCATGATATTTTACCATTCCTAAGGTCTGCTCTGCACGAAGAGGTACGAAGTACGAAGTAAGAAGTATGAAGAGGAGCACCACAGTGAGGTGCTCTTCAGCTCCCATTTTTTAACCAGGCTTTCCCTCCGGGCCCTTAGATAGAAAAGCAGAGCAAAGGCAAACCAGATAAACAGGCAATAAAATACATGATAGAAAAGAGTAAAAGTCAACTGTGCTTTCTTTTCTGCAGCACAGGTGATAGGGAAGAGATAGGACTAAAATACAGGTGTGATGCTATCATCTAGAGATTGTAAATGATGCATTAAAGAGAGAAATAGGCTTTGATTTGTGAAAGATTATATGTTCCTGGATTCTGAGCCTATGGCCAAGAATTAAATCTGTGTAGAGATAATTAACTCTGCTTATAAGGCAAATTTTTTTCTGTCACTGATAAAACTAGAGAGAACAGCATGACAATTGTAGTGTCACAAAAGAAGGAGAGTGCAGCCATGCTCTCATTGAAAAGAGCTGTTACATGTAAATAATGAATATATTAAGAATGTTATTTTTTAAGAGGAGAAAAACAAATATTTACATATTTTTCCTCTGTGTGTTTGTATGTATATATATTTCTTCTTTTTAACACAGAGAAGACTTATAGCTCTCTGCACTTTGCCCTGTGAGATATATTTAAGCTGTAGGTAAAGCCTTGCTGTAAAGAACATGCAAAGGGACTCTGTGGGAGTCGATGCCTTCTGGTTGGAGAGGATGAGAACAGTAACGGTGACAGGGTGTTCTAGTACCACTCTCTTTGATTAAATTAGACTGAAGAGAGAGCCTGGCAAAAAATTGAGACGATCGAGCCTGAGAAGCCAGAAGCTTTAGATAGAAGATCATTAAATTCTGTTTTTAAACTTCAGACTCTCTGGATTTTTTCTTCTTTATGAAAAAGTTAAGCATTTTCATAAAGAAGTCAAATGGGTGCTTTGAAAATCTTTAGTGCGCATCTTTGACTCCTTCAGTTCCTACGCAGATGAAATACAAGGCAAGTCCTGGTATGTTTTTGTTGTTGTTTTTACTGGAATATTTTCCCATTAATGTGGAAAAATGTATGTAAAGAATAAGAACACTGGTTTTAAAAAAGTAAAGATAAAAGTTGTTTTGAGGGAACACATTTGATTTTATGACTGACTTTCATAAAAGATAACAGCAAAGAAAGTAAAAGAAAGCCTGCAGAACTGGTGCTTTTGGGGGCAAGAAAATTCCATTGCCACAAAGCGGGAAGCTTGATGGCATCAATAATTATTAAAGCAATTTGTGCGCATTTTCCAAATGACTGTGCCTCTGAAAATGGCTAGTTTGCATGTATGCTTTTATGGAGACATATTTTCACACACACACAAAAAGTTCTGCAGTGGTGGGAGAGTTGCAGACATAGAAAATCAGTGTCCAGCACCCCTTTATTCCCTTTTATCCAGAGGGATTAAATGCTGCTAAGTCAAAACCAACAATGCTGAGATGTACAACAGAGAAAAAATCAGGACTACTGTTTTTCCATATGGATATGCAGTGCAATAGTTTCCCCATGACTGCTAAGGATCAATAAACCCCCTCTTGCCCTCTGCAGTGGCAGTGATGTGCTTCTCTCTCTTCTTCAAGCAGAGAAAACAACACTTGGAACTCTTCTAAGTGCTAATTAAATAGACATATTGGGCAATTTGGCCAACGTTACTGTTTGCCTGTACGTTTTGTCTTCCTGTGCTCAGTGGCATAGGGAGAGGAAGGCTCAGTGGGTTTGCTGATGCCCTCCTCAGTGATTCCAAATAGCAGCAAGATGGAATAAGGGCTCTTGGACCTGTCCTGTGGGCTCTGCTAATGCAAAGTGAACAGCCCCATCTGTGCCATCACAGAGGAAAGACATGCTGAGGGAGGCTCTGTTAAGGACCAGGTGAAGTTACCAATCCTTTTTCCTGTGTCCTGCCTTCAGAGGCAAGCCCCTGGGGGACCTAACATCCACCAGAAATGCCCCTGGTGCTACCCAGCCTTCAGCGAGGAGCACAGACGTTTCCGAGATCTTCCCTTGAGCTGCTCCTTCCTCTCCCTGCCTCCAAGCAAATCAACAAAACATAGGTCAAGTTAGAATCTGAATCAGAATAAGATTTTCCCCTGAAGAAAGTTTAACAAACTGTACTCAGGTGGGTGAATGTGCTCTTCTGTACAGACAGAAAGCTCAGACTTCTTCATTTCAGATTCTTGGCATAGCCAAGAATCACTGCTGTGATTCCCACGCTAACCTTCCACCATTACCTTTTACCATTAATAACATATTTCTGGATGACTTGCAGATTTGATGAAAGGAGACTGAGCTTTTGACGTCGGTCAGCATTGATCTGGCAAATAGGAGGTTGTTACCCTAAGCAATGGCTTTGGCAGCCTGTCAGGGGAGTAGATATCCAGCTAGCTAAATCTTTAATAGATCGCCCTCAACAGAGAGATCAAAGACTGACGTCTACCCTTTTGCCTTTAAAACAGCTCCTGCAGGATGCTGCAGCCAAGACAGCATGGGGAAGCCTCCACAGTGACTCACTGCTGTTCTGGCACTGGTTGTAGAGACAGAAACATCACTTCCACCATACTCTGTCACCTTATTTTTCTCTATGTATATCTCATGAAAGCTGTTTATTTGGTGTTTGTGACACTGTGATTTGGAAGTCTGCACTGCCCTCATGAACAAAAGCCCCATTCATTTGCCGGGCTGCTAGCTAGCTTTCATTGTTGAAGCTGGGACTTTTGATTATACAACAAAGATCATCTTACACACTCTTGTTTGGAGCAGTGGTATGTGTTCCTCTTAGTATTTTTTATGAATAAGAAAAGCTATGGCTATATACGAAATGCAGCAGTTCATTGATGCCAGCATGGAAAAACTGAATTTGGGATCTCAAATATGAAATGCAGGTGCCCCTGTCCCCCAGGTAAGCCCAGCTCTGGACCAGGAGCACAGATGGGTACCATTTGCCTTGTTTTCTGTCACCCACAGATCCTTTCCTTACTGCTTTATTTATTTATTTATTTATTTATTTATTACCTTGGGGTTATTCTAGTGTGGGTAGCCACATATAAATAAGGATTGTTTTCATTCCAGTGTTGTCACAAGTCATTTTGTTTTCTGTTTATCATTGGATCAAATCCCTTACAAACATCAAGCACCCCGATTCAAAATAATTATTTATCAGCAACGTATTGCCAATTTTTAGCTGTGCTCCTTCAATACCCTCCCCTAATCCAACTCATTTCAAGGAAATTTAAAAATGTGTCCGTGTATCTTTTCCCAAATGCTTCTATTAATAGGTTTGAAATGTGGGCTAGAATTGATACTCTAGTCCATTTTCTTTAGTAATTCAAACTCCGTCCACTCTCTGCAAGGATGCTAAAAGTGAAACCTGCTTGTATGGATGTTCTGAAAGGCTGCAGCTGGTACAGAAAGGAGCGGCCATCTGTATTTCTCCAAAGAACCGGGATTCTCTGGAGGGATACCAGATGTTTACTTACATAGAAATAGATGAACAAGCCCCCACTTTTTTTTCCTGTTTGACATGTCAGTTGCTGACATTTTAGGTGCCGCTCAGGCCTCCTTCTCTGTCCACATCACTCCCTGTGGCCACGCAGGCAGCTCTCCCAGGAAAGAGGAGACCTGTGCCCATCACCACGGTGAGGGGAGCTCTCTCTTCTCCCAGGTTGCACCTCCAAATCTGGCTGCTGGGAGAGTGGTCCCCAGCACACCCCAGTCAAGGAAACACCCAGCAACAAAGCTACTGCAGGTATTTTTGCAAGAAAGCAAAGTTCCCACTTTTATCTTGAGTAATTAGTATACTTTAACAGAAAAAGAACCATTTTTGAAACTTCAGTAGCAACACCCTCAGAATTCCCTAGGCTATAAATTCAGTATGGTAATTATTTTTGTTGAAGGAAGTGGAGAAATCACCAAGGTCAGTGCTGACCCAAGGAAGGGAAATTACATTTTTATATATAGAATAAGAACATTGTGTCGTGTATTTGCTCTCTGGAGGAAAAATCTGCTTATAGGCAGTGCAAAACCATCTCCCAGATTCAGGAAGGTTGTTCTTAAATTCAACAGACCTCATGGATTTTGAGTTTAGACTCCACTGAGAACAGAATTCACCATGTATAACACTCTTATAGTACATATATTGCCATATAATTAATTTCTTCTTTAATCATGCTGTGCTATAGAGTTTTGTTTTGTTGTTTTGTTATTTTTTAATTCCTGTAAATCCTTGTGGAAGGCTGCTTCTAGCTCTTACACCTAGACACCTTCTAATAGGGAGGGCCAGAGGGAGATGCTCTTCTTGCAAGTAAATCCTGCCCACACTCTTCCTGGGTGTCCATGGGAAGGGTCATTCCAAATTTTCCGTGGGTTCGCCACGTATCTCCATGCAAATAACTCCACTTTTCTGTTATTTACTTCTTCTAAGTGCTTTGGGATCGAAAGATAAAAGCTTTTGGGTATTTATTCATTTCTTGTTGCAGCATTAACTTCCTATCTGCAGCTGTTCTCTTAATTATCCTGAAGGTTTCCTGTGGGCTTGTAGGAAAACAAATCCGAGACAGGAAATAAAGTTATTTAAAATAATAAGAAAGAGGAAAATGGATGCATATTGTATTCATTTGAAGCATTTGAGGATACGCCTCTGAATATTTCCAGCCTACACCTTATCTCCTTCATGGTTTTCCTTCATGAAGCCCTTTGTTACTCACAATCCCATTAATCCCTTTAGATTCCCAGAAGGCATCTTCAGAGACCAGTTCCACCCACCAGAGCTCCGGACTAGCTCTGGCTTTGCACAGCGTTGCTTTGGTTTTCCATCTGTTCCCTGGGCTCCTTTGGAGATGAAAGCCCTTTGCATGGGATCTGGGGTCCCCACAGCATGGGCGGTCTGGAGCCTGAAAGGACAATGAATTTCAGCTTTGTTTGGAATGGGAAGAGAGGCCCAAAGGCAGACCATCATTTTTTTGTTGTATACAGGGATGGTGAAGAAGAGCAGAGCCCAGGTCTAGCACAGTGTCCAACAAAAGGGCTGCAGCCAGGAGCACCCTGGCACTGCAAGGGCAGGGACACTTGAAGCCTGTGGCGTAGGTCTCTTGGTTAATTAAAGAGGAGAATGAGTTAGTCTGTAGCTTCTTTACAAAAATCTCTGAAAGTATGCAAGGAAATGGAGGTCCAAAGTATACTTTACATTTTCTTCGCTGAGCACAAGTTGCAGTCCTATTTCCACTGAGCAGCCAGGGTTCGTGGAATCATTGCCAAGGGGCAAGGGAAAGAGAGGAAGCTCTTGCACACAGCTCTGCCGCGTGCAGGATCTAATTTTGTGCTGCCTTTACGGGTTCACCGCTTGCATTCATTTTTTTTTATCCTTCCCATGCATTCTTGATTCGTCCATAAATGAGCGGCATGATGTGCTGGGTACCAGCACACCTGCTGCTCACCCGCAAGGTTATGTACATCTCTTGCTCATCACATTTTGATGGGGTGCCTCTCCCAACTCCTCATAACTTCTCATCCCTCTTCGCATTTTGATTGTGAGAGCAGAAAGGGAGTTTTTCCTCAGTCTCTTCTGCATCTTTTCTTTGCCTGGGCTACTGATCTTTGGGCCCTCGCTGCCTCTGCTATTATTTGTTCCCAGCTTTTGATTTTGGAGGGGGTTGTGGCTGGCTGATTGCTGCTTTTGGCTTCCCAGTGACTCGTACAGCGCTGCCTCTGCAATGAGTGCCGACACCGAGTGGTTGGGTTGCCGTGCCCTCCTCTGAAGAGGAGGAAGGATTGATTGTCAGCCTGAAGTGTAGCAAGACATAGAAGTGGATCAGGCTTTCTTTTGGGTTTAGTTTTAATCCTTTTGTTCCTTAACTAAAATGGAAGCCAGTGCTGCAGTCAGAGAGGGTACCCAAGGAGGGGAATAAAATACATAGAACTACAAGGACGCTTTTGACTGTGTTTACTGACATAATGAAACAGGTCCTTTCTTGTGTCAAAGTCACATGGAGAAGACTTCTGTGCCTCTTCACACTCCTTCTGTGATGACTCCTCTCCTCTCTACCAACCAAGGGAAGTCTCCTGGCCTTCAGGAGCTGGGGCTGGGCCTGCTGCCCAGCACAGACCTGAGTACGCACAGGGCGTGGGAGCAGACATCACCAGAGCTTCATGTCTGCCTGCCGCAAGTCACTTCACTTAATGCACTGGAGAAAGCTTCTTTAAAAGCAGCTTCTTGACATTTTTTTCCTTAAAATGTTCTCAGTACACCTAAGTCAGCCACGAAACGTGATGCCAAACATGCAGAACAATAGCAACAAACAGCCGTGAGAGGCTCTGACACGTCTCCCCCGGCCTTCTGTTCCTGCACATCGTGGACTGAAAAAAAAGGAAAAGAACGGCTTGGGAAGGCTCCCGTGTGACCCCTTGTGTCACGTTGTGGCTGTCCTCGGGCCCACAATAGCTGCACCAGCCACTGAACTGTGTCATTGCATCAGGAACACAGAAATGAGGCGCTGTCACCTTGCCTCTGCTCCCCAGATCCCCACGGAGTGGGTGTGGTACATAGGCACATGTGTGTATATATATATATATATATATTTACATATATGCCAGTAAGTTGATAGCGTAACGAAAGAACTCAGTTTATATTTTTATTTAAAAATGTTTAAAATATATATTTATTTAAATACATTCACAGAAGCTCATTTATTGTTCTTTCCCTCTCGCCACCCCCCCCCCCCACCCTGCAAAGGGAATGTAAACACGCTGTTCAAAATTCAGATGCTCTCTGGTGGCTTCCCAGATGTTGGAAGTTCAATAGATTTTTTTTTCCCCCCCATAATTTCCTCAGCTTCTTCTAGCAAAGTGCTAAACAACCATTATTCCTTTTTGTCTGCACATTGAGATTCATCTGTAGGCTCTAAACTGCCTCAAAAGTGCTTCAATTTTGCATGAGCGCTAAGCTGGGGACTGGGAAGCATTACCCACTGCTGAAGGCCCAGATCATTAGAAAGAGCATGTAAATCCTCTGAACCAGAAATAAAAAGTGCACAGATTTCCTTTGTGAAGTCTCAACTGCAGCTTTATGTAAAACGTGAACCTCTGGCAGGGTGTTTTCCTGGCTCTTGGAAAAAAAAAAAAATATTAATAAAAAAATCTTTTCTCAGCCACACGTGCCTCAAACAAAAGAAGGGGAAATTGGGCTTTGACCCAAAAGCTGGAGCTGTTCATGCTTTCCTACACGGATAGCCTCTCTTCCTCGTGCTCCCTGTGAGTAACCCTGCTGGTCTGGCAGAGCACTGCTTGGGCACTGCCACCCCCTGATGGGGAGGATTTGGGTCAGGAGGCTTCCACCTTCATTTCTTTCTGTTCCTAGACCCATGTGAGTGCAGAAATGGAGATGCCAGTGGCAGAATGTAGATGTATGCTTGCGGTGAGGTTTTCTTTGGAGTCCTGCTATACCATACCAGAGCATGATTATTACTTTCGTACCAGGAAAAATAAAAATAAAACAAGAAACAGCAACAATAAGCACACGTTGTTGCATGTGGAAGAGAACAACACATTTTGGAGCAATTTGTGCATATTAACGAAAAAATGCTGGGAACCAAAAAATAGCTTCCATTTAAAAAAAAAAAAAAAAAAAATGGGAGGAGGGTTGTTTTTCCTTTGTCTCGTAGTTGTTTATAGGGTGAGAACAAGCAATCCAATGTAGTTTTAAAGAACTAAACAAATATAGAGCAGTGAGGTGCCTAAGTTGGTCAGGGAGGAGATGGAAAAGAGTTTGGCACCTACCACAAGGGGACAAGCCCGTGGGTCGCCTGCCTGCAGCTCACCTCCACCACGCTGGCAGAGGCCAGGACTTGCATTTGTTTTCCACGGGTGCCCAATAATTCTGTTTTGAAGTCTTACTTCCATCTTACACAACTCAATCTTTCAGATGTTAATGGGAAAAGAACAAAAAGGCCTTGTTCGTGTTTGTTTGTTTTTTTTGCTAAAAGAAAATAAAACCCAAACAGGATGTTCATTCTTTAATTCCAGTTCACAGTAAAATTGCTCTGAAGACAGCTCTTTGTAATTTCTGTGGAAGTGCGTCAGTCAGTTAACAAGTAGTGGGGGAACTAGCATTTTAGCTTAACTCACTGCTACTGGTTGGTAATTAGGTGCCGTAGCAAACTAGTGCAAACTTGATTTTAACGCAGACTTGACTTTATTAGGCAATTACCTTCATCTGTATTAATTTGCGTTAAGGAGGTATAGAAAGTTACGGAGAGAGCTCAAATAGCTGGAAACCTTTAATTTAAATGCTTGAGCTAATATTTATGGCAAATTGTTTGTAATCTTCCTGCAGGCGTTTCGTACCGCTAGCCAGCCACCATTTAGGGAAAAGCAGTACTGAGGCAAAAACAGGTGCATGCAATCACAGTGTGAAGAATTACCAAGTGGAAAAGCTGTTTGCTTTTTAAAAATATCTCTACGTATCTATCTGTCTATCCATCGTTTGTTAAGACTGCCACTACTCCACGTAGAAAATAAGATACAGGCAAAGTGTGCCGTTATGCAATCATCTCTGTCCCATTAGGATGCACAGAGTACATTTTTCTCAGCAAGAACTTTAATGTGTGAGGCTGTTCTTCTTGTGCATAGCCTATTTATTCATTTTTAAAAGACCAAATTCCACAGCGTAAGTACTCTGATGTTTTGGGGCAGAATTACTCTGTGACTGTGGGAGATACGTCTCTGCAAGAGGATAAATGAATTCCATTCTGACAGAGGACTGATTTTATGTTTTCCTTTGTAAAAAGGTTATTTTAACAAGGGAAGCGATAAGCCCTCTCCTACAGAGACAGGTTGTTTATAGCACCTGTGATGAGCAATTACATAAATCAGATAGCTCATTGTGGACTATCACTAGATCATCGTTCTTGGCTTTGGTGGTGTAAGTTTTACCATCAGAGGAGAATATAACGACAAAGGACTGTACAATGAGGAAGGAGTCTGCGTACCTTTTACTAAGTTTGTTTGCAGTCATACCACTTTGGTGTATAGGCTTGCCCACTTTCACAGAATATATATACTATATATATGAGGCTGTTTTAAGGAATTTTGGATGAAGCTTTGTATATGAAATGTAAGGCAGATGGGGACTGTGAGAACTAAAAACGCTTTCATCCTTTTTGCCAAATCCTGTGCAGATGATCCAGCCCCTTCTGAAAGCATCAAAAAACTGCTGTTTTATTTTTCGGTTTCAGGATTCTCCTTCCACCTTCGTCTGGCTTTGAAGAGCGCGAATACGCATGTTATTAAAATATGCACTGCCTGAGCAACTTCCATACAGCATTCATTCACTCGCCTCTCCTGTTACTAATAGGTAGAAAAGGGAACCATGAGTCAGAAAGCATGGGCTGCTTCAGGCTGGCACTGATTTCTTTGAAGACTGAGCAAACCACAGTCTCTAGGCTGAGCATCTGAATCGCGTACATGGGTGCATACCATGTTTTGCTAAACGTAACCGCCGGCTTGCATGCCATAAAAAGGAATCATGTGGCAGCACGTGTGGCTTGCACATGCAGAGGAATCCCCTACCCCATAGCTGTTTTACTACTGCCTCCCCAGAGCCTTGTCTCTGCCCTCACCAAACACGCTCCCTGACCTCTGTTTTCCCACTACAGAGCAGGAGGGAGATGAATATGGGGGGAAAAAATATCTGAATTACCACTTACAGAGAAAATAAATTATCCATTCTGTTTCTTGGAGTTTGAAAGTGTAGTTTTGTTTTGTGACCAAATAGCTCCTGTTTAGTGTTGTGCCAGAGGGTCAGAGACATGCCAATATAATGCTTCCACACAAATTACTCTGTCAAAGTCCTGAGGAATATTTTCACACATGCGGGGCATTAATATCAAATGCCAAACATTTATGGCAACCAAAGTATATCCACATAATTTCTTGGCAAAGGGATGACCAGGGAGGTGAGGATACTAACTCTGTGGCCTGAACTGACTCCAGGCTGGATAATTACATTTAATTAATTGTTAATAATCTGATGTTTCAGATATTTGCAGTGATCATTTCTCATCATAAGCAGTCCTATGCAGTTGCAGAACCTTTTGAGACGTTTCTGTTTCCCTCTGGGAAGAAATTACTCTGATTGGCATATCTGCTCCTCCTAAAATCATTGGGAAAAATCATTTCCATTTACTTCAGTGGGTGCAATATGGAACCCATGAGTTATTATTGCACTTGCTAATAATGTACCACAAAATCATACAATTACATTACATTTGCATACATTAAAAACGATAACATTTCTGCCTCTGAAGACTGGGTAATCTACCTCACAGTTTGTATAGCCAGCTAATAAGTTAAGCACTTAGGGACCGTGTGAATGGAGTGTGTCTGTGCTTGATTGTGTTTCTAGGATAGAGCTTATAATAAAATAGTATGCATATAAGCCACAATTCCCTCCTCGCTCTTTCTTTTGCTCCAGGAGGGGCAGTAATTTTATTTCCATGTATACCCTCAGCCAGTGCCTCTCCTCCATGCTCATTGAGCTGCATGCATTAGCAGTAGGCAGGTTGAGCACAGCTCCCATCACCCTCTGCCTCGTTCCACCCATTAATCCCTCATTAACGTGCAAATACAGAAATAAGCAAAGTTCTGGTTCCTTCCTACTCCTTTTCAGAGCCCAACTTGTATTAGCCCCAGAGATACATTTATTTTATTGAAATGAGTAATTGCATATGTTGTGCTACTAAATATGCAAAATTTTCACACATGGAGAAATCCTCCCTATTTAATTCATGGGATGTCATCACAGATTGATTATGCCAAGGGTCTGAGCCTTATTATAAGCTATCCTCCGCCCTCACTTGGACAGAAAACTCTTAGGGGTAGGAAGATCTTTTAGACCAGTTTATTTAGTCTCCTAAAAGCTATACAGGGTTTTGGACCTCTCTTGAGGGAAATTCCACCAACGTAATGTCTTTTTCTGGTGCCAGGTTTAAGTAAATGTTTCAAAACAGTCTGATCGGTGTGTATAAATAGCCCTGGCCTTGAGCAACCTCTCGAACATCTTTTGTAACCCAGCTGATCCAGATCTGAATACTCAGGACCAGGAGAAGACAGCAACTATTTTTTTTTTTTTTCTGAGATTTTTTTCAATTTCTCATACTCAGTTTTTAAAACTTCTTACATTGCTGCTGTTCTGGGAATTCTGCAGTTATTCAGAAAAGAAACGCTTATGCAGAAAGAGCCCAGCAACCCAGAAATGCGTTTTTAAGGATTTGTGGTTTTTTAGTGCACAACCTTAAGATACAATTACCATTTATTTTGGAGAATTGCTTTAAATTACTTTGATTTTCTGCATTTTTGTTTTAAAGCTCCCCTCTTCACAATCTTCTTGTTGCCAGAAATAAGGTGTTGATAATTAGACCAAATATCTTCACATATCTCTGCTCATACCCAAGATCCAGATGGGCTGCAAGTGGCTACGGAAACAGTTCTCAGTTTGTTGAATGCAAATCAAGTCTGGACAGTGCAAGCAAATGCTTTTCCTGTCAAATTCTAGCTATTTGTCACACTGAGAGTAGGAGTTAGAAGTCCTATACTGATGCTCTTTGTGGATTTATATGCATTATAAGGGACCTGTTAAGCACTCTAGCTGCCCACGTTTCTGTTGTCTCCCTTCAACTGTGTTTATTATTGCATTGCTTCGAAACAGGAAGGACCTGACTTCTTGCAGATAGTGGCAGCATCTAAGCAATTACATTAATCCTGGAGTTCAGCAGCATTGTAAGAAACCAGTGTCAAGTACACTGCATAATTTCACCGGCTGCGTAGCTTAGCCACAAGAACTAGGCTGAGAAATTCAATATATTTCTAGTAAAGAAGGTAAAGCAGAGGAGATATTCTTTGTGAAAGAGTGTCGTTTTGTTACTTATCACTGTGGCAAAGTAGAGTGAAAGGGGTAAAATGAAGATGACTGTTTGAAGTCATTATCCCAGGGCTGTCCTACGCTAGCTCCACACGCATGGTGTATAAGCGATACACTCCTGAATGAAAGCAGACAGCCTGTACCAGCTCCTCTATGAAATCTGATGTACAGCAATATGTCAGCTGGTAACGAGGCAGTTGCTACCTGAGCCATCGCTGCAAATTCCTTTTTTTGTAACCTAGCCCAGAAAGAGATTTGCTATTAGGGTTTACGCTGAAGTGTGTTAGCAGAAGGAAGAGGACTGTGATTTAATGCAACAAGGGAAATGTATCCCCCTGCGCGTGCCCCAGAAGCTGAGGTTGGCGAGATGTTCCTCCTAAATCATCGCTGCTGTTTGTGCGATGTGGTACCCATGGGCAATGCTGGGAAGGAATAGTCAAATCGGCCTTCCAGCATGTCAAAACAGCATCGAGTCCAGGGTGATTCTCTTACAAATGCCTCGTATGCCTACTGTGGCACAAGGAACAAATCGGCAAAGCAGAGGCATCACTGTGGGAATTCCTACCTTTGTCCCCCCTCAGTTCTGGCCATTGTTTGTTACATCCCAGGCGATCCCATGGAGCCACCAACTGTGCCATCAAAAACCCATGCACCTGTTTGGCCATGGCACAACTGTCGATACCACTCAAATTCTGCACGTCAAATGACTTGGAATAACCCAAAACCTGTCAGAACTTTGTGGCTGTCTCAAAAGACAGTACCCAGAACAGGTTGTTATTCTAAGTTAGAAAACATCTCTGGAAATCAAAGATAAAAGTTCTTGCTGGTATGATCGGAGGGAGCTGTTTTATGCATGGCTTCGTAACCTCCAATAGACTGTCAGAGAACTGCGTTTGTGTCCCAAATGTTAAGAATTATTTCATAATCATTATTAGCCAGTACTGTCGTTATGAGCCTGCTTGCTTCAGCCCCCAGGGTAACAGAGTCCACTGCTCCATCGCACTGTTACAATCGGCCTTATTACAGAAACATAAAACTGTAACCTTCTAAGGCTGCCCAAGCGAGTGCTGTAAGAACTGGGAATAAACTGAAGTAATCTTTAGGCCAGCAGCAGTTGCACTGGGAAAATATAACCATTTTTATGCATGTAGAGTACATGCTCCCTCCCCACCCTCTTCATGCTCTTCTCAACAGGACAAAAGCTATCCTCAGACCCCTTTTGCAGCCAAATTAACTCATCAAAGCAGGACAAGTTTATAACGTAGTGTTCGCTGCATGTCAAGTGTCCACACACTGCTTTGATTTCCATACTTGGGACTGCAGTTGCTATGTTCTAAGTATTTCATTTCAAGGGGGAAAGCTATTAGGTGTTTCCCCCCCAAAGTAGGTGATTATTCGATGGCTGAAGATATCAAAGATAAGGCAGCACATTGTGCTACACAGGCAGAAGCATTCATGGTACAAATACCTCCCTGTGATCGTGTGCAGGACTCAAAGGGCTCGGGTCCGTGCTCAGCAGTAGGGCTCAAAACCCACCCTTTGGTGTTTGGTGATGGGGACAAACTGAACAGGCTGTGGGTGATCCAAGGACCTCTTAATTCAGTTTCCTGGCAATTCTGGAAGGAAAGGGAAAATCAGTCCCGCTATACAAAATATTTACATGTGGAATTTCTATATTCAAGGCTGTTTGTGAGAGTGCAGTTTTGAAAAGGTGGTGGTCCTTTCTGCAGACAGAGGCACGTTAGAAGTTTGTTGGTGCTTTAGCATCAGCAACAAAGACCACATACATAGACAAGGGGTGCAGGCACCTCCTTTTTCTCCTTTCCCCCAATTTATTGGCAGGAATTAAGAGCATTTTGGCCAGGCTGTGCGTTTTGAGGCAGAAAAAGAGGATGTGTTGGTACGAAACACAGTGGTGGTCATTAGATCAGTGCGTTAGCAATGATTCCTGCAGTGGTCTCAGACATCGCAACGCTTCCTCGCACTTAGAAGAAGCAAATCAGTTTCCCAATGGAGAGCACTGTGTGGGAAATGTGGCCAAATGTTGGTCTGCTGGTAAGGATAGGGAGCGGGGGTGGCTGTGGGTTTAAGGGTTGCGCTGAGATGCATCATGGGGAGTATGGCCAAGGAGGCTGTCAGGCACTGAAGCACATAATAAATTGAATAAGTCTATAGTTTTATGATATTCATATGAAAACAAATGGAGCTGGATCGTCACTAGATGTAAATCCTGTGGACAAGATACAATGCGTATCAGCTGAGGTGTTGGTCCTTTTGTTTATCGCGTACCAGACACGAGGTACATGATAAAAGTCAGATTGCAGTGATTGTTATTGACTCACCCACTTCTCATATTATGCAGACAAACTGTTGCTTTTCATCCTTCATATTCTTACGACAATTTTGCTGAGAGATTGATAGAGCATCACAAGGTCCCACAACTTTGCAAGCAGACTTCTGCTCCTTCCTTCCTCTGAACACGAGACTGACTGGCAGTCCTTGTGCCCTGGCAGGTCTGATTGTCCGAGAAGTAAGCATCGAGATTTCCCGCCAGCAGGTGGAGGAGCTCTTCGGGCCAGAAGACTACTGGTGCCAGTGCGTCGCCTGGAGCTCTGCCGGCACCACCAAGAGCCGGAAAGCCTACGTCCGCATCGCATGTGAGTGTCGAGACGGCGGTGTGTGGGTGAGGGAAAGCGGAGCCTCCGCCATTTGGGAGAGAGATTTTGGTTCCCACCTGCTGGGCTTTGCATTTTGTGCAGTTTTTGATGTGTACTAACATTCAGACCTTCGGAAGCATGCATAAAAAAATGAGTTATCCTGCTCTTAAGAGCAAGGAAGTCTTCAAAGCCAGGCTGGATGGGGCTTTTAGCAACCTGATCTAGTGGGAGGTGTCCCTGCCCGTGGCAGAGGGGTTGGAGCAGATGGTCTCTACGGTTTCCTTCCAACCCAGACCGTTCCATGGTTCTGCTATTCTGAAATCTCATTTTTTATCCTTTGTGTGTGGGGAAAGCAGCAAACATGTATTTCCTATGAACAGCAATTGCATGTCTCAAGAAAAGTGGCTGAAGCAAATGGATAGGGATATTGTCAAAACAAGCTCTAAAATAAGGTGTCAATTGTTCATTTGTACCTCTGCCATCACATAATAATGCTGCTGTTGCTCAACAAAGAAAAAAGTATGTATTTAGCATATCACATAACCAGGTTGGTAAGATTGCAAGCAGTCATCTCAGCCCTAATATTTCATTATTGTTATTCATGGTTACTAACCTCCGTATTTATTATGAGCCACTCCCAGCTTAGACTCCAAGAACACAGGGCAGCCGGTTCACTGAAACCAGATCTTCATTTGACTGTACAAATATTTAATGTTCATTAATTTTCAAAGAGGTGCTTTTCTTTTTAATAGAGTAGTCACGCTGGGGACTCCTGTTTCTCTTTCACATGATGAAATCCTGTTTTGTAAAATGTGAACAAAATATTTCATCTGGAATTGTGTTTCTTCATCCATTTTCACCTCAGCAAAAACACATTTTATAACAAAAGGTCATTAGAAGCTGGGTTTGCAGCACACTTACATTTCCTGCACTAGTCCTAAGAATTTATAATGAAAATAGAGAAGTCTTCCAGCTGAATAAAGCTTTTCACAGACACATTAGAGGGAGGACTGTAGGATAACTCTTGTTTAAAGGTCTCCATTTAGAACTTTATTCTTCTTTTGTTCTTGTGAAAATCCTCTAAGAGTAGTTACCTCCGTGTAAATATCCAGACACGCATCAAGAAGGTTAAATTTAAATACACATTCTTAAATGTGTACTCCAAGTAACTGACTGGAAATAAAAGACCTGTACCTTTGAGTACAGGACTAGCCTCAGAGAGGAATTTCTCCAAGGTTAAAGGAGATTAAAAGTATTGTACATGTTCATCCAGCAAAATTAGAAATGCCATTACATATGTGCATAGTGTTTTCCCATGCCAGGGAACCTTTCAAGACTTAGGGCATTTTCTTTTTCTGTACTGAAACAAAAGAGCAATTCCATTTTTTTTGTCTACCAAGCACTTCAGGGAGGCTTAGCAATGTTTGAACAGTTTTTTTTTTTTTAGATTATGAGCCCTATGTTAACTCATTAAGTCAATTTTCATGTCCTGCCAGTTAGCCTATGACAGATGACCATTGAATTAATGCAGTTTACAAGTCAAAATGTATTTCACTTGATGGTTAAGTAACTTCTGTGTACTTCCATACCTATGCACTTTGTTTTTATATATAGCACATAATTATTGTATGCACATGGAAGTTATTTTATATCAATTGACATTTCTTCCCAGGTGTCCAAATTTCTATTGAAGATGCTCATAATACAGAGTTTGCTTCTTTTTCCTACCAAATTGTGGAGATAGGTGAACAATCACTTCAGTGATTTTTGCAGTGTCCTGGGGTTTCTTTTAGAACAGTCTAATTAAAGAAATTCCAGGGAGTGTTATCTGCTTGTCACTCAAACACAGCTTTGTATTTTAGTGGAGATTTTTTCTTTTGTTCCTGAGTTTGGGATTTTTGGTCAGCTTTGACTAGGCAAGTCACTTTCACTCCTTGGGATTAGGAGTTGAAGTGTCAGGCTGTCAATCTACAGGCTTTTGAACAGCTGCAGAGACACCATCTCTGCAAAACTACCTATTTCTAATTTCACAGATTTCTATAAATTTCTCAGGTAACCTGGGACTATTCTCTTAGGAACTCAGACATATGATCAGGGATATATACCTCCCTTGTGTGATGTCGTTTTGTCTGCAAGATCACTATTTTAAACTGGGGGCTCAGATATACTGGTATTTATCAATACTCACAGCCTTGATATCAAAGGACTGAATATGGACTGTCAATACAATTGTTGTTCCCTACCTAAACTTTAAACACAGCTGAAAAGTCTGCTGACAGTTACACAATGTTCCATCAGACAGGAAGGTAAGGCAGGTTCATGCAGTATTTATGAATGTGGTCCAAAATTTAGGAGAGGCAGAAGAGCCCAGCTCTCCAGCTCTGCCTGCATCTGTAGTTGCATGCTTATGTCACCAATGCAGTCTTCACTTTTAATTCATACAAAAAGTGAACATTGATACCTTTGGCAAAAGTGAGGAGTGAAGGGAGCATGTAAAGTGCTCAGTTTCATTTATTATTAAATTTGACATTATTTATTTATTTATTCTTTTATTGTTTAATTTATTGTGTATTTTAATATCTGAACATACTGATTTCATCTCAACATGTACAACTGTAGCCTAACTAGCCATTCCTATCACATTAAGAATAAAAATCTTTTCTTCCTCTCCCTCTTCCTTTCCCTTTCCCCGTTTTCCTTCTCCTTCTCTTCTTTCTCTCTTTTCTCCCTTATGACCACTGGTCGTATTCAGGAATTGCTGTGTCGTCTCAAGGACTGGAGCAGCACTCCATTAAAACAAACAAAAAATAATAGCATTCAACATCTCTGTTCACTGAGCGTGTAATAGAATTAACTGAAAAGTAATTTGAAAGTGTGAAAAATGTGCATCCTGGAAAAGTGGCTTGTATTTGTTTAATGCAGGGTCAGGCATGTGTCAGAAAGTACATAACAACCTAGTCAATGAAAGTTCTCTATGAAAATCAATTGCAACATCTCTCTAGCCAAGTAAAGAGCCTCAGTTATTCAGGAAGGGAGTAATCTATAAATATGGAGTGAAGATTCTGCTGCGTTTCAAAGGCTGCACATGCTAGCCATACTAATAAGAAGAGGCCGATCCAAGTCAACAACCTGGCTCCCCAAAGGGTTTGGGGCATTTAATGGCATCTCACCACTGCACTCCTGGCCCTCCTGTATGCTCCCTTCTGGGCAGGCTGTTTCTGAAAAGGAGCAGCACGACAGGTGATAGAAACATCATTATTTTCAGCTTCTTTCACATGCCATGGAATTCATCTTCCTGAGGCGCTGGGTTCCCCATGAGGGTGGAGCTGAGCATTTTGTCCCTTGAATTAGCAGATTTGCTGGGATTAATTTTCACTCTGCCATTCTTGATAGCTCCCTCACCAACAAAAGCGGGGACTCCTTATGTACATCTTGGTGGAGCTGGAAGAATGTAAGATTGTTGTCTGAGATATTGGCCTATGAAAGTGCTAAAATGCATTTCCTTCTTGATCATACATTTCTTCTTTATTCTAAGCACACGTAACCAGGTGCATTGGAGTCACTAATAGGTTTTGATACAGTTCTTCTACTCAATTTAAACAAATGGACAGAGGAAGGATGAAGTTTGGGTAGCTTTCTCTTTGGCTAAAAAAAAAAATAATCAAGCCTAATATAAAGTTTTAATGTGAATTTTATGTAACAAGGCTGATGTCATTTAACAGGTAAAACATAGCAGGGCACAATTCCTGTTTTAAGGATGAATGATGCCTGAGCGTGTGTGAGCAAGAGCAGAGTTAAACCCACTAGAAAATACATCTGATAAAGACTAAACAATAGCCTCAGGATTTGACCTAATTTTCAGATCAGATAATAACAGGGTGGCTAAGACAAATTGCTTTGAGCCCATGTGCGCAAAGCAGCCTCACTTTTCATTTGCTCCAGTTTTGTGTTGGTGTAGCCTCACTGACTTCATGACGTTAACCAAGGCTGTCCTTGAGAAAATATAGTGAGAATATAAGCCCTAAATCTGCTGCCAGGTTTTGGATTTGTTGAAAACAAGTAAGAAAATAACAGCTTTTTCTGTAGCTTCTGTTGAATGATCTTTTTTTGGTGTAATGAATCTGGAGAGTCTCTTCTTTTCTCTTAGTCACTATCCTAAAATCAAAGTTTAAAAAAGGAAGGAAGGAAGGAAGGAAGGAAGGAAGGAAGGAAGGAAGGAAGGAAGGAAGGAAGGAAGGAAGGGAAGGAAGGAATCTTATTTTTCGTTTTTAAAATATCATTTTTAAACGCCCTGATGTAGTAAGGAACTGCACTAGTTAATCTTTTGTATAATTTCATATTAGTTTACTGTCTACTTATCTAGAAGCCTTTTTTTCCCCAGACACTTTTTCAAAGGAGTGTGGCTAATATATGCATGTCAGATGCTGTATACTGATAAGATAAATGTGGTACAGAAAAGTAGAGTAGTTTACCTGATGGTTTATCTCCACTTACAGGGGGTATGCAGTCATACAAAGAAACAGATATAAAAAATAATAATAATAAAAAATCACAGATTCATTACTGACTGGCAGTTATCTCATCTTTTAGTATTGGGGCTGCAGTGCCTTTCTTCCCCCTGCCTTCACACAACTAAACCAGGCAACGTTATGAGCATGTGCTCCTGTAGCCACCAAAGGCTTTTGTTGGCTACACCAAAGCATGCCTTCTGTAGCCACCAACGCATAGTGCAATAGGTACAAATTTGGTGCACAGCAGGGTGAAGAGTGAGAGCTGGGAAGGACAGCACTTGAAAGTTTTAATAGGAAGGCATGTCCAGGACATGCCCTGTTAAAAACAACAAGGAGAGAATGCTTTGTGCATTTTGGTAAGGGAGTTAGCAGAGATAGGACCTTAATTTCTTCTCTGTGCACCATTTCAGTTACTCCTAATCAATACCTGCTTATTGTAGTTAATGGGGGGATAGCTGCATTGCGTGGTCTGGAGCTGAGACTGCTGAAGAAACAACGTCAGATCACAGAAGGGGCAGCACGGGAGTTAACTGAGCATTTAACATACTCAGTACAGTAACTCTGCTTTCCCTCTTCACAGGCTTGTTTGTCTACTGCTTCCCAAATTAACAGGCATGACCAATTCTCAAACGGAAGGATGCAATTGCAGCAGTAATAAATACACACAAATAAGCAATACAAATGCCATAAATACAAATCACATTGTTCCGTAATAAAGACTTAAGGTTTTATAAATTAAGATGGACATTCACTTCATTGTTAGCATTGTTTAAAAACCGGAAGAACCCCTCCACTAAATGTATACGGATTTAAATCCCCTAGCAGGAGCCTTGAAAATGTCCTATGCTACCATGCCCAAGAAATGAGCATCTTTCAATGGAGTCTGTTTAGTGAGTGATGATGAAACATGGATGCAATCAAGAAGTTAACAAAAGTTTGTGTACATTTTGGTCATGACGAGGCATCTGTGTGAGTCAGAGTAGCATATCAGAAGAGCAACAACAACAAAATACCATTTTTATAAATGTTGCTTGCTGTTTTACTGTTTCAGTGTTATAAATTCAATTCTACCTGTAAATGGTAATGTACACTTGGTGTTTGTAATGTCTATCTTCAGAGCATTTAGTTCATCTGTCACCTAGAGCCAGTTGAGGTGTCATTTGAGCTTCACATTTAGATTTTCTTGAAAAACAAGGAATTTAAATCCCGTCTTCAATAACTAAATAAAGTAATGAACAGCGTTAAGTTAGTTCTCAGGTTAAGCTTACAAAATAAAACAAGAAATATCTAGTTATCAAAAATATAAGAGGAGGAGAAGGGTGTGATCGATGCATGCCTGGGAACCCATCTGCTCAGTGAATTCTTTATGAAGTGGGCTTGCTTGAATTTTTTACAGTTGTACCAATATCGAACGTGTTGAGTGGGTACTTCATTATAGACGTAGCCCACGTGGAAGCTGTGTTGTAAAAGGCTGTTTTGTCTTACCAGCACCTGGCTGAACTAGCTTAGAGCTGAAGGGGGAGGAATGGGACAAACGATTTTTAGGCAGGTGTGCAGGGCAGTGGGTGAGGCTACAAGCAGCTGCTAAGGGTAAGTGTTATCCCCAGCTGGCTGAAGATGCCATCAGCAGAATGAGGGTCTGGCAGGTGTGCGTCTCCCGTTTGCTCAGGCTGTGAGTACATAGTGAGTAACAGAGGACAGCGGGTCATAGGATCAAGCAAAGCATCTTACAGGTGGTAGCCCAGCAAGTGAGGGGTGTTTATCCACTTGTTCAGTACCTGAGGTCAGCAGATGTAGTGTCCTACGTCCCCAAAACATGCTGTGCTCTTCCAAGTAGTCTTCCTCTGTCCCCATCAGCTGGCATGTGAAAGTTGATGTGGCTTCTTGGCCACATGAGATGACAGCCAGAGGCCTCGCTCCCTGGGCTGAAGAACTAGAAGTAAGCTCAGCTCAAGCAATGAGGTGCCGCATCCTTGGAAAGGGGGAAGCTTTTTCTTCTTTGCTGCTCCTCTCCAGTCTGAGAAGGTGGCTGCGGCAGCCTTACAGCGCCGCGACATGCGCCAGATTTGAGCAGTCCCTCCAGAGAAGGAAGGAGCAGCATGGAGCTGTGTACTGAATAAAAAGACGGGATTTTGAGGTGTTGACTCCCATCCCCAGATCCAGGTATTGATGTTTGGGCCAGCTGCAAGCACAGCCCAGTTTAGCTTCAGTCTCATCCCACAAGCAGCAAGAAGCGTGCCCTGGGAGGGAAGTCAGCTTTGATCGATGCCCAGCATATGTCTGATACAGCAGGGGACTCTGCAGAGAGAGGCACCCCATTTACAACTGACAGAGGTTTCAGGGGGATCCCCTGGGCTGACGACACTCTTGTGACAGTCTCAGTGGAAGTCTGGTTTGATCTAATTAACAACAAAGAGCTGAAACCACACAAGGACAAAATGAAAGAAAAGAGAATTTTTATATATAACCTTTCCATCACTTACCCACCAGTGTCATTGAGCATGACAAAGATTGTAAATTCAGCTGTGAACAGAAGAGAGACAATGAAGTATGTCTGATAGCACATGGTTTCTTACATCTGGATTGCAGTTCAGTCTCTAATACTTTTTTTCAGGAAAAAATAAAAAAGGGTTTCTCAACTTCACCAGCACCACAGAAAGTGATGGAAGAGGAACAGGCCAGTTTTGCAATATTATTCATGTTTTTCTAACTCAGCACCAATCAATCATCTATGTTTGGGCAATAAATGCAGTGACATATGTTTTTCCAAGTACATTGAACCTCTTTCATTACACAGAACATCAGTGGTGTTTTCCCACTCCTTTTCCACAATTATTTTTCTGTTTGGGCATTTCTTATTAGTCTGGATAAAATTAAAACAGCCCTGAATCTTGCCTCTTGACAACACTCTCAGCAATAGGAGGTAGACTTGGGTTAGAGAGCTTGGCTACCTATTGGTACACTCATAACAGTTAAAAAAATGCCAAGCCTTATTCCAACTTTTCAAGTGTTTTATCTGCATTTTTTGCACATAGTACATTTGGCTCTAAATGGATGCCTGTATGTACTGCCTGGAAGAAGTAAACTGTCATATATATGTACTCCTTGTGAAGGTCTTTTCATATTCTTAAAAACTTGTTTCTCTGACAACAGACATCAAATGTGTGTTCTTCTCTCAATGGGCATAGCTAACAGGAAAGTTGGATAAAAAATAACGTGGCTTTTCTTTTCGTGTTCTTAAAGCTTGCTTGTTTTTTGAAATATATTTATAGAAGGAAAGTAGGAGTTACTAGAAGGAGCAGAGAATAAAGAGTCTTTAAGGTCTACCAAGGGCAGAAATCCATCTTTCTCTGACAGTAATGTGGCATTGTTCTGTTCATTTCTGGTTTACATCTAATTCCTGTCTGACAAGTGTCCGTTTTTCATTCTCATTCATTAGTCACCCTTGCATTAGCACTGACTTGAAGGCATCTGACCTGCCTCTTATCACGTTTCTGAGACATGATAAA
>CM021734.1:27454672-27546744 GCA_011075105.1 Heteronetta atricapilla | reverse complement strand
AAGGAAAGGAAAGGAAAGGAAAGGAAAGGAAAGGAAAGGAAAGGAAAAGAAAGGAAAGGAAAGGAAAGGAAAACAGGAATAAGGTCATTCTTTGCTCTTTTGTAGAAGATGACAAGTAGAAAATGAACTAAGGACATGCTATGAGTATGTATAGAAACTATTACCTTTAGCAGGTGAAAATGCAACTTTTGAGCTGTTTGTAAGCTAAATATGCATTAAACTTAAAAGGAATTTAACAATGCATCGAAATTAAGCTCTAATGCCCCTCTCCCCCAAAAGCATAGAAATTCAGGAATAAAGTTAACAATATGGCATACACTGAGATTTTGATTTCCCATTACACTATTTCAGTTTTATGCTTGTGGAAATTCTCTCATTTCAATGCAGCTCTGAATGCAGCCATCTGTCCTTAACAGAGAGGCTTGCACAGAAGTATTTCAGGAGTCTCGGATGAAAGTCTCATCTTAAGTATGCTGTAAATGTGCTGCAGTATATGCCACAAGAGCCCCCTCTGAATTTACTAAGTTTCTACGTTTGTAAAGAAAATAGTCTAGCTCAAGGTGGCAGACCAGAATTTTAATTCTTCTCCGTGTTTTCTTTTTATGAAGAAAGCCTTGAAGAGGAGTTAGAGGCAAGGGGAGAAACCTGGTGGTGGTACAGGCTGTGTACCTGGGCCTGGCGGTGACATCCTCACCTGTGGCTGGGTGCAGTATGTGAAGGAGCCCACAAAGCAGAACAAGGTGGACCTTTCAACACCGCTTCCCACCAGGGCTTGCTCCACTCCAAAGTGATGAGCCGTGGCAGCAGTGCTACTTGTATCATGGGGGTATCGCTAATGCAATCAGGGATTATTCTTCATTACTAAAATTATAATGGAAAGAAAGCGCAGGTGCACTAAATAAGTCTCTCCCTATTGAGGGTGAGCAGGGAGAAGGCTCTCTCACCGTCATATTAACAGGGCTGCTGCCGACCTGAAGCTTTAATAATTCACACTGCCTCTTCACGGACAAAGAGGTCCTGACAGAGAATGGATCAAATATTTTATTGTTTTGTTATATTGTGTTTTTTTTAAGGCATATTTTTCGCAGATTGTTAAAACTTTTTTTTTTTTTTTTAATGGGATGTGTTTTATTTGTCTTTTACCATTCTGTGGGAAAATGTACCCCCTTCTGTCCTTGCTTGCAAGCAATCGTAACTTCTATGACACTTCCGAAAAGTGACAAATGTGTTTGAAAAGGCTCCCTTTGGAAAAGATCCAAAGTCCCTCAGTACATTAGCAAGCGCACCCACTCCTGGTCGATAGTGTGAAGTTGCCGTGATGACTGTAACTGTTAAATGGAAAAGGAAGCTGAAGTCTGAAGAGTTAGGAGGAAGTCTTTATCTACAGAGATCGTGCTGCAAGGGCCATAGGAAAAAGGAGTCGTTTCAAAACTCAGTGCTGTCCCACCGGGGACTTTCATGATAGCTACAGAAGGTGAGGAAATGGTTTACCCAGGCCCTCCCCTTCTTCATCATTTAAAAACCCACCTTATTAACTTGGTTGTCTTTTGCAACCAGTGAACCTTATGCCTGCTAAGGTAAGAAGTGCCCTGCCCAGCTGCCATCTGTAGCTTCTTGTAGGTGGCAGGGCTGCCGCGGAAGGTGGTGGGTAGCTCTGGCTGCACAAAGCTGTAAACGTGGGCGGGAGCCAACTGAATAGGGGATAAAAGCTCCCAGTCTTGTAAATACACAATTACGTAAACAATTACTTTTTTTTTTTTTTTTTTTTTTCTTTTCCGAATGAGTATCATTTACTCAACAGTGTCTAATGGCTCCTTTGAGAGAACATTGCTGTCTATTATGTCAAGGCCCCTACTTAGCGTATTTTTAGTTTGCGGATCATTGACCCCAGTGCAAGGCAGTGGCGCTGCTCAAGTGCTCCGCGCCCAGCGAGGCCCTGCAGCGTGGGAGGGGAGCTGGGGGAGCCGCATCCCGTGGGAACCCTCTCACCTCCCCGAACTGTGCTGCGGCGCTTCCCAGGGAAAACAGCCCGTGCGCACCTAGCAGTTCCAGCTGCTGAGAATAAAGAGGGTAAAGCGTTAGGTTTTTTGTTTGCTTTTTTGATTTTTTTTGCTGTTATTACACATTTTTAGACTTAATGCTGTTTACTTTTGTTTGCATTAAAATCGGTGTTTTTTTTTTTTTTTTGGAGGCGAGCATTTTGTGAGTGAGGTGATTGCTGTGCACACGTGAGGCTGCTGGAAACTTCAGAGCTCTATTAATGTTTCAGGAAGGTAGGGAGGACAGTAAATCAATGTGTCAAGGAAAAGCCTCGGACTGTTATCTGTCTAATCTGGCTCTGCTGTATTCATCCCTCCATATCTGAACACATGAATGCTATCATTAATGGGCTATTTATTGCTGTGCTTATATTCTTCTATTGCCGGCACCATAATGACTTTCTCACTTATTCTCGTGATATTAGAGCACAGTACATCTGTTACAATTGTCCGTAGCATGTACATATGTCTACATTACGTGTATTAAAGTATACCTGATGTGGAGGGAATTCTTCTCCACTGGAGATACCTGTGGAACTAGCGGTAATATAGCCCGAGTTATCTCTAATCTAAAGCAAACTGCCTTAACCCACCATTACATGTGCCCAGGATATGTACTGAGCATAAAGGATCTGTGAGGAGCCTGGACCACAACAAGAGTGTCATGTCCCAAGAAATCTAGCAGCTCCTGGAAGATCTGCCCATCTGTGCACTTAACGTGCTGAAGTAGAGTGAGCAAAATCAGGGGGTTGTGCTTGGAGTGACTCCCACCCCCAGAGGGGGTCTGCAGCATTGTGTTGTTACCCAAACCGGGCTGTACAGCCCTGGCTGGCCTGTCAGAGAGACTGGGATGGGGCTGGTAATGCTGGGGCTGGCAACATCGTGGGAGCTACATACAGGTGTCAGGGACAGACCTGATCTCTCCGGTTGTCTCGCTGTGATCCCTCTCACATGCAGTAGCCTCGCTGGCCCAGAGTACCACCGGTGTGTCAAGGATGCCAGCAGACACAACCAGGCGAAGCCTGACATGTCATCCAACAAAATTACCAGTTCCGTCTTCCATGCCGTAAGTTAAAGCCCCCTACATCAACATCTAAGGTTAAAATGGTGGATTTTTTTGCTCGTTTTCTAAAGCCAGACCAGCTCTTTGATACGGATTCCAACATGGCCCCGTGTCCACCTGCAGCGGGAGCAGGCAGCAGGGAAGCGTCCCCAGCTGCTACTGGGGCTGAATGCTCACCTTTCCCTCTCCACCCTGGCACAATGCAGAGTGTGTCAGACCGTGGTGGAAAAGTGGATCCAGTGGTAAGAGAGGAAATTGCCAAGTCCATTTTACCACCAATGCAAATAAGTTACGAAAGTGTGCAAGAAATGCCAAAGTGAACTGCTCCACGGTCAGGAAACACATTTGGTGTTGTCTCTGTCTGTGATATTTCTGTGGTGCTGTGCCGGGAACCAAGAGTGGTTCAGCTGTACATTATGGCTAGTGTTACCTATTTAGTGTTACAGGGATAATGAGACAGTGAAGACAAAGTAGCTAAAGCTATAAAGTTAATGTTTATAAATTTAAAATGGCAGCACAAACACTTTAAATCATGAGTTTAGGGTAACTCAGCTTATGTGCTTCAGTTTTACAGGTTTTTATAATTTGCTTTAACTTTCTTTAGTGTTTCACTGGCATAGCTTAGCGAACATAAATTACCTGAAGATGGGATTTCTTTTTGCTTTTGTTCTGTGTCTGAACATGACCTTTCACAGCGAGGCCTCGGTTCTTGGCTGGCTTCACGGGTACTACCACAATATAAATAATGAATCCACTATGAAACCTCTGCTTGAATGCTTGAATGAAGTGAAAACATGTCTCAGCATTGAGTGCTCCACTTTCCAGGGAGCAGATATGCTATTTTCTCTGTTTAGTAAGACCTCTCACATCAGGCAGTACAGCAATCAAATGTGACATGCACCACCAGCTATTAATACTATTAATTCACCTCCTTCTCCCTCCCCAGATCTCCGGAAGACTTTTGAGCAGGAGCCCCTGGGGAAAGAAGTGTCCCTGGAGCAAGAGGTCCTGCTCCAGTGCCGTCCCCCTGAAGGCATCCCAGTAGCTGAGGTGAGCAGCAGTGGCGTTCTGCCCCAGGCAGCTGGCATTTGGGTATCCTAACTGATCGGTGGCTAATGGGGCAGGGAATGAGGGCATGTCATGATGAATGGGTGGTAACGGAGAGCTGACTGCCTGCTGCTGGTAGACAGGATTGATCGGGAACTGATGAATGGCTTTGGAAGCGATTATGGTGTCTTGCTGGGCAGAGCTGTAGGAGGTTTGGTTTCAGGTTTTTGTTCTCTGTCAGAAATCGTAGTTACAACTGCTGTCCAAAGGACACATAGCTGGTGGGGCACACCAGTGCCATCCTATTATCTTTCTTTGGCCTTTTGAAGAAAAGGCCATTTCAGTTGTTGAAAGAGTCATCTTTCAAACACACTATAAAGACATGTTAATTCTTTGTTTGCTAGATTTTATTTCCTTCACATGTTTGTGCATATACTTGTGTGTGCATCGACTGGCCAGCTAGGTGCAAGAGGATGTATCATGGTCCAGTATGGGTTCCCAGGTGAGACAGCACAAGGTGGGGGCAAGCAGGGGATGCATCTGCAAAATAATTCATTTTCTTAGGCTTATCTATATTTGTCACTGGCATTTAAGTAACAGAGAGTGAGTAGCCTTCCATCCACCTGGCAGGAGCAAATCTACTCTTCACCAAAATATGTGCCCCTGGGCAGCAGCAGGTTGCCCTGCCTAAGTGCATTGGTGGCTCCAGCCGAAAATGGCTTCAGCTCATTGCTCACAGGAGGGGGGTTTCTGAGTCACAGGGGAGCACTGAAATCCGAAATCTGCTTCCGCTGTTAAGAGAAAAATTGATTGTTAATGATGGTAATTCCCCTATCTGAATTCTCCTCGGTCTTCCTCTGCTGTGCAGAGAAGGAACTGTTGCCAACTTGCATTAGGATAAGTTAGGCTGTCATGGCTAAGTAGCAAACTGGTTGTCACTCAGTGCTGATGACTGATTTCTCAGGAGACAAAACTTTAAGTGTTACCTCCCCAAGTTCAGGTTTAGTTGGAACTGCAGAAAAGTGTCCACAGACATCAGAGGGAATAATTAGCATAGAAGATTTCTCTTCTTTCCTTTTTCCTTAGGCTGTTTTCTTTCTCCTTTAAGATTCCCAGAACTGTACAGAGCATTTAGGTCTGCTGAGCCAGCCTGCTGACAACCTCAATATTAATCAGGTGGCTTTCCCCAAAAACTTGTCAGCATTTTTTTTTTTCCTTTCAGATGCTCCTTTACATCAAATCAATTTGCCGTTGTGCCTTGATGAGTATTTGAAATGGGATAGGCTATTCTGGAGGTGCAGATCCTTACCCTTGCTAGAAACTGAGATTGGTCCTGACGGGTAGTTTTTTTGAGCGTGGTGTTAAAAGCACCTCCGAAATGTTGGCGGTGAGCACAGGTATTCCCGTGGAAAGGTCTATAGGGCCTGGTCAGGTGGCCAGGACCCAAACAGCATGATTTAGCATGCTTTGTGGAAGGAGAGCTCTCTCTGCTGTTACAAAAAATTCTGCATGAACCATTACTACTTGTAAGTGTTATTCTTAAGTCAAATTATATCTGTCCTCCTTCCACCAAGCAGCTGTAAAGGCAAAAAAAACATGCCGCACTAGCTATGTCTGCTTCCTAGTACAACATCTCCCAAGGAAGTGATCTCTGAGAAGATCCCCTGTGAGCTGCTTTCATAATAATTGCACTTTTTCCTGCCTCCAAGTATCCTGGCTCACTTTGTCAATAGCAGAGATTCATGACTCTACATTAACAGGCTCTGAATCTTATTTGTACCGTGGTCAGGGCAGACACCAATTAACACTTGGCAGGCTCCGAAATCATATACTCCCCATCTGACATTCAAAAGAGCCATTCTCAATGTTGTATTTTTTTTTTCTCTTCTGACTTTTGAAGTCAGGAGGAGATCAAACACCCAGATTGGACAGCCGCCTAATACAGCCTCTTTGTAGATTCTTTCCAGCACTATTAAAAGAACAAAGACCTGAACAGTAATGAATATGAATACCTTAATGTGACACTTTATTGCAGCCACTTGGTGAAGCTGGTAAGATAAATTTTAAAAAATGGCAAGATGAAAGGTAACTTGGTGGGCTGAAGGATTACATGATTATTTTAATTTAGAGATGAATGAGTTCTTTGTTTAAGACTTCATTTATTTGTTCAGAGAAGTTTCTGATATGGTGGTACAGGTAACTAAGTAAGAAAGGACTTGGGAGAAGGCAGGCAGCAGACTGAGGCTTTCTTGCACATTGGAGAAAGTCTGGTTTGATTCCAGGCAGTGTAGGGTATCATAAATGCTGCAGCTATCAGCAGTATTTCCAAATGCTTTAGTGACCATGTGCCTCAGACTCTTCCCACTCTGGGCACTGTGTTGTGTTTTGCTGTTGGTTTTATTGACTTACTGGCTTCTGCAGCGGTCACTGGCTTTAGCAACAAAGAGGGAAGAAAAGATTACACTCTGAAACTGTACAAAATACACATTCAGTGTGACATCATGGTGGAGTCCAGAGTCCTGGAATCTTCCACTTTTTTTTGTTTGTTTTGCTTTGTTTTTGTGGTTTTGTTTGTTGTTGTTGTTGTTGTTTCTCTTTATATTATTATTATTATTTAATTCTGATTAATCAATTAAATTTTGTTTATTTCTCCTGGTGTTTCCAAGTGGTGGGAACAACCACACTTAGGGATAAATTCTTTTCTCCTTTTGGCAGCGAGGGAGTTTAGTCCTATAATTGCCAGCATATTTAATTGCAGTTAACTGTGTCGAGCCCTTATGGATCAATGCTGGAGCAGTTCTTGTTATTGAAAGCACATAACGGCATTCAGCTGCTCAAGAGGGCAAGAAGGACAAAGATCGAGATGGGCAGACAAAGCTTTTAAAGCAGCACTTACCAGTCCCTCAGATCCACTAGGACATGATGAGCATTAGTGTAGGCTCAGATCATGGCCACTGAAAAGAAACTTCAAGATCCAAATAGAAGAATAGAAGGGCATGTGTTAAACTACACCGGCCTCACATCCTGAGGGCAAATCAAAGCACATCCTGCTTGTTCACTTGGGACAAAGTAAGAAGCAGAGGGTTTGCTTGGTCACTAGGAAAATCAGCTTCTCTGTGGTCATATACCTCCACCCACCAGCCCTGACCAGCATCTGTGCCAACTGCTCCATAGCAGAGGTACCTACTCCTAGCATTATAGCTGATATCAAGCTGAACCTACCTACAGATTCTGAAATTCCCCAGGGAAGTGTTTTGCCTTCTCCTGTACCTGGCCCTGATGAGCAGGCATGGATACGCTGAGGTTTCTGCATACAGCTGAAGGGTAAAGGGGCAAATTCACATTGGCCTACCTTGAAGGAAAAAAAAAATGGAATGAGAGGAATGGAAATGAAAACAAGCAAAAACGCTAGCTCCATGCTTCCTTGCACTGTGCTTTTCGTCAGTGGAGAGGAATTGGACAAGGCAGTGAGATAAGCAGTCTGGCCTTATCCAGATGACAGTCATTGAGAGCTGCCAGTGCCAGGCACCGCTGGAGATTAGGCAGTCCCAGCTCCCTGGTGTCACACAAAACATCCATTTCAGGTCTACTCTGTTTCACGTATGCATTTTTTCAAATGTAACCTGAGCAGCCAGGAAGAATCCCATTCTGCAGGGCTCCAACAGGAATGACAGAATTATTAGCAATTAATCCCCTATTCCATTTAATTTGTTCTTTGAAAGATGCCAGCATCATATTGCACATGGTAAAATACAGTCAGAGCCACTGAGTCACAGCAAATTAGGTCACTGAGATAGGATATAGATGAAAGCATCAATGAGATGTAAGATTGGTTAATATGCCATAAGCTGCTAGACGAACTTCTGCATCGAAATGTGTGATTTGCTGCACCTTCACTGGGGGATAATTGCTTCTTTAATTATAATTGAAGTGTTTCACAGAGGAGTTTAACTGGAGAGCAGGGTGCAGCATGCAGTTTGGTGACCCATTTGAGTTTAAAACATGACATAGCATTTATCCACATCCACGTCTCTAAGAATTAGCACAAGGAAAAGGCATTCCTCTGTCAAGAGGCAGACTGAGGTGTTTTGCTGAGTCAAGATGACTGTGACATAGGCTTCATTGAGCTGTCGTTGCATGGGGAAAACATGGTGGAAGCTGGAGACTTCTTTAAATAGGCAGCATCAGGTTGCTGCTCCATCTAATTGATTATTAATACGACTGCTGTTTGCCTCGTTTCAAGAGAGACGCTTATATTTTGCTGCAGTTGTCCCTTAATTGGAAGTTCATGTGTCTGCATTTCCATGCAGGTGTGTGTCACTGAGACAGAGTTTATATTCCCAGCAGGAAAGTGAGCTTAAAGAGAAAGGGAGTGGAGCATTTTGTGGGCATAAATACTAATTAGCTGGGAAGTGGTACTGCCCTTTACAGTGCCTTGCAGCATACAGCTGAATGCCTTCAGGTGTCAGCAGGAGGAAGACGAGGAAGGGGGATATGGGTTTGTCTGTGGGAGGAGCACAACCCTTTTTCTCTCTCTTTTGCTACCAAATTCTAGCAGAGGCTTTGACCATTGGTGCTCCACGCTCGTCTCTGGTGTTGGTGGGTGATGTACATTGCCTATCCTGAATCAAATGATGTGGTAAGAGGGGAAAAATGCACTCCAGAAGCTCAAAGCAGCTATTTTAGCTCCCAGGACTGATGAAGGTTTATTTAGCCAAAGCCTCGAGGGTGAATGCTGGTTGATGGGAGGTTTATGTCCATGGTTCATTGTTGCTGGCACAACAGATTGACACCCAGCTCCTACCTTGACTGTCCGGAGTCAGAGAGGAGCAGGGAAGTGAATAAGCTCTGTGGTGCAAAGGAACTCTAATTGCTGCTCCAAGGACTGCCCATTCATTTTGCCCTGCAGAGCTGTTGGATAAGGTCTGGCAGTGCAGGGATGTCCTTCAAAAACCCAGGATAAAGCTCCCTGTATCTGTCAGTGCCTGGTCCCATATGTTTCTGTTCCTTCAGCAGCCCCATCTATTTGTGGGTGGCAGGGGCACTCTTCTGAGAAGCAAGAAGTAGCTTGCACCCCCTGCTTGAGAACAGGCTTGCAGTTGGCTCTTGTGCTTTCTGGGAAATGCACTGACTATGAGGTTATTTCTCCATTTGTTATGCGTTTATATTTACCTTATGCGTATTTTTGGAAGCTACACCATGTTGGGGGGCAGGTTCTGGCAGCACCTTTTGATGAGGCTTTGTGTTTAACGTTTCCTACTGGCTCATTTCTGTGGTGCAAAAACCCCTGCCAAGATATGTAGCTCTTCAGGCAGGACTGAGTTTTTTGAGACCTGAGTTTTCTGTGGTTTCCAACCCTTTCGTTCTCCTTTCCAGTGCTGTTCCGCAGACACCATGGTAAGCGCGGGTAGCACTTGCTCCTCGGTGAGTTAAGGTGGTGTTTGTTTAAATCTCACCACAAGCAAAGATGGTCTGTGGGACTGGAGAACAGTCAGGTTTCTAGTTCCTCCATAAAATATTGCAATGGGAGGTGTTCTGCATGACTGGTGACACACACCCTGCCAACCTATCCTCTCTACGGCTTTCTTTTTGTGGTGGAGGTAGCTCTGGGATGCCAGTTTAGCTAACACTAACTCCCTCTCCTTTTCATCCTGTACGCAGAAAAAGCAGTGTTTTCCCTTAGACATATTTTCTGGGAAGATACACAACGTGGGATATAGATTTTGGCAGCCTTTTTGATGAGGTAGATGAGCATACCTCCAAACTGCTCCCTTAGAGCATGGCTTGGAGATACTACTCTGTACGCCTACAGCATTAGTCCATCAGGTTCTACTTTGACAAAAGCTGATCCTAGCTCCTAGCAGCCAAGTCCTCACAGTGCCTGAAATGACACCTCTGACAGCGGCTTGTGGAGCTTAAGTTCTCATCGGCCTTCATGGCAGTAGCGTTTGCCTCGGTTCGTGGCAGCAGCCTGTTCAGACTGAGTGCTGCTCTAGGTGAGAAGAACTATGATGCTTCCACATTTTAGGAGAGGTGCTTTCAAAGTTTGGTCTGCAGAGCACACATGTTAGCTGTCACTCAAGAGTTGTTTGATAGGTTTTGTTGTTTTTTTCAGGAGTTTCCACGTGCTTCTAGAGCTGATGTTCTTCTTTCAATAACGTGTGCCCCCTGACTGAACAAAATCCTGTATACCTTTAAAATCAGTAAGGGGAGTTATTCATGTGACAAATTCAGAGGGGACAGGAAAGGGACTTAGGGACTGCAGTCACCCTAAACATCCTTTTCCCTTATTGAATTTAATGACTGTGAAAAGCATAGACCTCTTATCTATCCATCTACCCATCATGGGCATGTTTGAAGTACCACAGACTTCACACTGATAACCTCTCTAAAATTATTTCCAAACAGATAACCTGTTTAAAGTGGTTTCCAAACAGAAAATCCCCAGTCACTTTGGGATTCGTGGAGTCCAGCTGCCCTCGTGGTGCCAAAAATGCCAACCAATAGATGTGAGCTGTAGCACCTCCATCCTAACCCCGTTTCAAGCAGGAAAAGGAACATCGCATCTCTGGTGGGCCACAGGCCATCCACCATGGGTTTCAGTTCGTGATGCCACGATATTTGAATCTACAGCTCTATGATACAAAGTTCTCCACCTGCAATAACCTGAGACGTGCAGTCTACCTCAGCCTTGGAAGTTTCCTCTGTGAGGCTTGGCTTCCCCATTGTGCACAAAGAAAAGCTGTAATAGGGCCAGAGATTTCCAGCAGCTGTGTGCACACCCTGCATAGGTCGTAGTACTCCGGCAGCAGGCTGGATGTGTGTGCAATTAAGGAAGCGTTTCCACAGCAGGAACACATATTCCCCTTATTGGCAGCAGAAGCAAAGAACAACTGAACAAAATGTCACTGCAGTTTGCATTTGCCGTCTCATCCTCAATATGTATTTTGCAATCTCTCAGTTCTGTAATCTCTTTGGAGGCTACTTTTTTTCCTTAAAAAAAAAAAAAAAAATTTAGGCAGGTTCAGAATGTATTTCCAGCGACTAGCATGCGAAGGACAGCATCCTCTCGTTGCTGGGATGAAAGTGTACATTTGAAAGCAAATCCAAAAGTCAAATAACATTCTTCAAAGAGGCACTCGAGTCTCAATGTACCTGAAATAGCTGTTGGCTCAATAGTGCATATGAAAACTGCTAGAGTTTTCTCAGTCTCACTTGGGCATCTTGTACTCTGTCCAAATCAGTAGTTAGCTTCACAAATGTTTTATCCTTACTGCCACACGTAGGGAACATGACCTGAAACACCAGCGCAGCTGGGAGATGAGTTCAAATGCAGTCCTGCAGTTCTGGCAAGGCACGGGGGAGGCAGGGTCGCAATCGTTTCACACCCTGGGGTCCTAGCTCATCTTTTACTCAGGCAAATCTCTCGTTGCTCCCAGCCGTTTGCATCTTGTTCGTTCTGGAGAACTGCACTCCTGGGCATCGGCGGGTTTTGCCTGTGCCTGGAGGGGCAGAAGGCTTGCTGCTTTCGGCAGGTGCTCTCAGCTCTGAGGATGAGACTGGGGCAGATTGGTGGGGGGAGAGAGCAGGATCCAGGACTTGCACCCTGCTGAATTTCCTTGAGGTGGTGGGAGGTGTAAGGAACAACCAGAGGAGCTTACATCCCTTTTCCATTCTTCGTCTCTCTCAGAACAGCTGTGCTTTTGCTCCGCCAGCTTCTAAAACAGTCACGCATACACAAGTGTGCCAAGAGATTTAAGTACCTGGTAACGCTAGCAACTCGGCATGGCTAAATTTGTGTCAGCAATTAGCCCCCGTAATAGGTTTTCCCGCGTACGTAATCGCTGCTGTGATTTATGTCCTCTGTGTTCGCTCAGCCCGCGCAGGAGCCTGGCCCTGCTTTGCACGCCTCAGCCTTGGCTGTGTTATTCCAGGCTGCTGCCGGGAGCGTCGTGCGGTAGCGCGGGTCTGGCCGCAGCTCCGAGGTGCCGCTGTCCCGGCGGCTGCGGGTTTTCTGCTCTCGCTCTCACGCTTTTCATGCCGGGTGGCATGTGGCAGGTTCCCTCTGTTAATTAGAACAAATGTGCCAATTATGTTAATGTATCTCCCGATACCAATCAGCGAATAATTAGAGACAACACATCTGTCTCTCACCAGGGAGTGGGATGACAGGGAAAAAAAAAAAAGAAACCTCACTACAAGGTATGCTGCTCTAAATTAGAGCCATGTCAGGCTGTGCGTTTCCTCAGCCGGTCACAGGGACGGCAGGGCCTCACGGCAGCAGCACCTACGTGCAGATTCGTCGTGGCTGGCAGGAGCCGTGTGCCCGTGCAAGGTACTCGCAGAGGGCTGAGCAGCTCTGGCCAGCCGCTAGCAGGTGCTGGTTGTGCTCCCCACTTGCCCTCTTTTCAGCCTCTGCAGTTGCTGCGGGCCAGAAGTTGCGGTCACGCTATTGCAGAGGGTCCTTCTCTTGCTGGTCAGCCTGCAAATGTTTAATAAATAAAAACATCTTCGTTGGAAAATAAAAATAGAAGGAGGAATCTCCTGCTGGCTTTGTTCTGCAGGGCTGGTGCGTGTGAAAAGCCAGTTGGGTGCTGTTGTAGTTTTCCATAGCTGGCATCTCCAGGACAGAGCACTTACCCCATCCTTCGTGGCAGCGTTGTGGCCAATAACAGGATTCCTGTTACTATAAAGAAAAAATGATGCTCAGGCTTATTCTGCACATATGCACAGCTAAGCATGCATTTGTTAACAGTGGCTGGAGGGACATGCATTTAATGGAATAGACAGAGCTAGGTATCTGTCAAAGATTCTTTGTGACTGTAGCCAGTAAACACATACTCTATTTAGAGACAAAAGCAAATATCTACTTTATAAATGTCTTCAAACATCTACTCTAGAAACGCCTTCTCCAGGGAAGACACTGAAAAATGGAGACACAAGAGCAGGATTTGGCCAGACCCTGAAGACAGGTATCTCGGTCTGCTCGCCCAGAGGGATACAGATCTCCAGCACACAAGTGCCTGGTGCTCCTCCGGTCTTGTGCGAGCAGCCCGGCTCCCCCAGGGCACCAGCCACCATCACTCAGGCAGCTGAATGAAATTCAGGATGAGTTTCTGCGTTGACTGGGTTAACAGCCTGCTTCAGTGAGGGGGCTGCACCTTGGGGAATGACACGGCATCAAAAAAAGATCGTCGCTTTTAACTTCAATAATAACAGTTTGCATACTTGTCACTCGTAAATCACACTGCCTCACTCCGCTCTGCTCTCTTCTGCTTTGTGTTTGACGCCGGATCAGTTCCCATACACGTGACAGCACAGCCCTGCTCTCACCAGTTCTGGTTACCTCAAGAAACAAATCCGGCTCTGGACAGAGGTCCAGCAGTGCTGAGCGCTGCAGCCAGCGAGGAAGCAGCTCCAGAAAAGAAAAATCAGTCCATTAGCAACTGCAAATGTATACTAACAAAATTCTCATTTAAATGTTGTTGTGTGTTTTAATTAGTTAGCGTTCGTACAAGGACTGAAGGAGAAAATGTAAGAGCTAATTAGTGCTGGAGTGGTGTGCTCTTTTTGTGTTCTCTTTATACTGATGTGTATGAAAGGAGTCTCCCTTCTCTTGTCATCTCAGCCGTCTTTTCTTCAGTTCCTCCCGTAAGATTTCATGATATTTTGCTACGTGAACAGACTTGTGGCATCCTGAAAACCCAGATACCCAGAAGAAGAATGAATTAGATGTGTTAAAGAAGAGTCTAGTAAAAAAGATGGGGTTTAGACATGCACACAATGTACTGTTGTACTGGCAAAACAGATTTTTCAGAAAAAAAAAAAAAAGAAAGAAAGACATCCTGTTGTTCTGCAGGCTTAATGTTTTATTGTTAGCAAATTCTGTGAGCCATTAGGTGAAAAGGATCTTTTTCCCAAGCGATTTGAAGAAGAGCCAGAGGCAGTATACTGAATTATGTAGAGCCTCTTTTTTTTTTTCTGATATTGGCAACTCTTATTTTCATATCCTCTTCAGTTTTCTTGCAGGGATGAAAGGGAATTTAATGCTCATAGCTTTAATTTTGTCTAATCAGCTGAGACCCAGGCTGAATATGCATGCCTGTGCTTTTGTGGAGAGAAGGAGAGTGTTGCAGAGTGCTGCTGTTCATTGAGTACAGAGCCTTTGGGTAGTGGCAGGGGGTGCTGGTGTATGAACCTGCATGAGCATACCAGGAAAATGTTGACCTGAGCCTCAGAGCATGGTCCTGTCCTAAATGATGTCCCATTGTCCTCATCGTGCGGAGCACAGAAAAAGCGTTGGTGGATCTGGAGGGGGCACACAGCTCTGGCCGTGCATGAAGCATTTTTAAGAGCCCTAGTACAAGTCTGCGCTCTGTCCCAGAAACAAATAATGGTATTGAAAAACAAGAACGACACTTGGTTTGTGTGAGAGGCAGGGGTTAAGTAGCAGCCTTCCGCTGGAGGAGAGGCAAGCTGCTGGCTTGTTTTTCAGTCTCAGATGCATGCAGACTTGACCTGTGGGTGAGGAAGGTGATAGACATTGCCATTGACTGAACAGGAATCTGTCTGTCTTGATTATACCTGAGAGCAGTTAAAATTCAAGAAAGGAGGAAGAACAATTTCAGCCACCCTGGCGGGGAAAACCAAGTTATTGACTAAGAGCTTGTATCTTCCATGGCAGATAAATTGTGAATGCTGCAGCGATAGAAACACAGATTTGAAAGTTTTATGTGTTGTTCTTCCTCCCGCGATTCCTACCCATTTCTACAGCCCTTTTTGGGTTGATTTCGGGATATGAGAATGATCAGGCGGTGCATCAAAGTGGGGTTTGCGAGAGCAGGTCTTGGCAGTTAGCACCTCTTGGGCCCAGCGGGCTGATTTTGTTTATGTTTTTCTTCCTTTCATTAACTCTGGGCACAAGCTGAAACGATCCAGTGACATGAAGGCCCTGCTTTGATCCATCCAGGGCGCCAGTCCCTTCCTTCAGAGCATGCCCGGTTCAAAGGAAAGCAAGCTACTAGGTTCCAGCCAAACTACATTAGGGTGGCTCGCAGCAGTCAGCTGGGATATAATAAGGTGTTTCTTTAGGAAGGCAATGAAAAGAACATTGTCAGAATTTAGAAACATGTGTAAAATATTTTTCTGTACAACCAAGGAAATTGCGCTTTATTAAAAAATATATATGGCTTAAATACAGAAAGGAGATAACTAAGCACTGATGTAGTCTTTGTAAGCCCCTATTTCCTTGGTAACTATCTCTATTTTGTTCAACCCTCACTGCAGCAAAACAATATCATGCAAGTACGTGTGAGTGCATGTAGACTGAAAAATACTGATGTGTCTGCGGTCTGTTAGCACGACCTACTCTGGCACAGGGCCTCACTGGGTTAGACCCTGTGCAGGTACGTACAAGGTTACTGCGTTATTAGTTAACATGTAGAGAAGAACAGGTGAGACCCGGGCTGCTTTAGGGTTTCCAGTAGTATAAGAGAATTTTCTGCTTGTAGACACAGTCCGAAGGTACCGTATTCCACATTCATACCTCAGGCTCTGAAGGCATAGATCAGCTATTTGTCTCTGCCCAGCAGCTCTGCCCTCTCAATAGGCACTGATATTTTGCAGGCAAGGCATGGCGAGTATTGGGTGGGACGGTGGGAGGGAAGAGGGCCTGAAGGGAAAGGCAGGTGTGAGTGTTGCTCTCCCATGTTGCCACCATGGTGTTTTATTTCAGCTGGCAGCATGCAACGGGTGAGACCTTCATAGTGTGACTTGACTTGTACCTTTCTCTGAGATGAGCAAAGCAATGGCAGGTGCTGTGCCCGTTGTGGTGTGACCGGGTGCTGACTCGCTGCCTCCCCTCCCACCCTTTGAAACCCCCAGGTGGAGTGGCTGAAGAATGAAGAGGTGATTGATCCCGTGGAAGACCGAAATTTTTACATCACCATTGATCACAACCTGATCATCAAGCAAGCCCGGCTTTCTGACACAGCCAACTACACCTGTGTTGCCAAAAACATCGTGGCCAAAAGGAAAAGCACTACAGCAACTGTGATCGTATACGGTGAGCAATGCCTTGTCCTGCTGCTGAGGGTAGATGCTCAGGAGGGACACTCCTAGAGATGCAAGATGCCCGTGTGTAACTCTTACTGCAGTCTGTGACCAGACCTGTGCTCCTGGGCTGCCTGGGGACTTGCAGCCATATCCAGGGGCTGCAGTCCGAGCTCAGTACTGGAAACACTCAGGACAGGCTTGATGGCTTGTCTTATTGGTGACAGAGGACAGTGTTAAGGGAGAAACAGGCACCTACACAAACGCTGGTTGTCTCATTGAAGAGAGAGCAGGCACTCCCCTTGCCATAACACATGCCAGCTCAACGCTGCAAATATCCCTGGGGGCATTTCCTCCAGCATGAGCATCCGAGACATTGCTTTCTACCAATGCATTTCATTTTCTTGGTGATGTTTTTCAGAAATAAGAGTAAAAACAAAAGGAAGTTTGTGCTTCCAGGTACTGGTAAGAGTGTCAGAGCTCCACAGAATCATTATTATTTTTTTTTCTTTCTATTACCAAATCATACTCTGATGTCTAAGGGCAAATTAGGAAAGCACTCTGGGGCTGCAGTTCATAGTCACACAATCTGGCTTAAAAATAAACATCAAGGGAGCATGAAGCATCAGTTAGCATTATTCTGTATCTGCCTCCACAGCCCCGATCTAGTGTTGAGGTTGGCCCTGCTTTGGCTGGGCAGGGGCTGGACCAGATGCTTTGCTGGGTTCTCCTCCAGCCTTGCTCTGCCCCACCAGCCTGAGCCATAGCCCCCACAAAATTATTGCCATGACACCTCCCAAGCTGGGGTATCCAGCAGAACAAAACCTGCTCTGACAACACGCCAGCTGACTGTCCTGGTGTTCCTTACAATCAGCTTAATTATAGGATAGACAAGTAGGAAGAAATCCCTATGATTATCCCTAATATTCATTTCATATTCAGGGTAGCAGTTAGATTTAATTGTGAGCAGTTGCTTCCCTGAAGTTACAATGAGGGCCTTTTAGTTCAGTTTTTATAGAAAACCGGCTGAATTGAGTTGATTAGCAGTGTTTGTGATATTGAGGGATGGACCTTGCAATAGCACTGCGTTTTGTAACTGTGATGAATGCAGAAATAGAGAGATGTAGGCATGCTGCAACTCTTCCTCATTCACATACAGTATATTTTTGAACAGTGAAGTCAATAGTCACATGTGCGGGAGTGGTCATTTGTATGGTTTTTGCTACTAGAGCTGCTTAAGGCTTCTGTTATTGCACAAACATTTGGGGGCTGGGGAATCTCAACAGTCAGTATGTTACCCGTACCCTGATGATGGCATTACTAAATAGAGCAGCACAGCTCCCCCTCCACCCATCCCTCCAGGTCTCCGCATCCATCCATCCAGAAACTGAATTGGGTGGAAAAGAAAGCCAGCATAAATTTCTTCCTGAAGATAAAACATCTTCCCAGAGCCCCAAAATAAAAATTTAGTCTAAGTTCACTGTGAGCATCTTAAATATCTGTCAAAGCAGTGCTGGGACATTCATATGCACCAGCTGTTTCTACAGAGGGGTGAGTGAAGTTGCCCTGACATCCTGAAATCACCCCCTGGAAAGGATGGAGAAGGAAATCATCAGTTCCTTCTCTGCCTGTTCAAAGCACAGGCGTGTCAGTCTGCACAGATGATGGGTACATCCAAGAACGAACTGCAGTGCGCGTTATTTCCCAGATGGATTTCATGTGCTGTCACACTCTTGCCTCTTGCTTTTCAGTGAACGGTGGCTGGTCTACGTGGACGGAGTGGTCGGTGTGCAACAGCCGATGCGGGAGAGGCTTTCAGAAGCGCACCAGGACATGCACCAACCCTGCCCCACTCAACGGCGGTGCCTTCTGCGAGGGCCAAAGCGTTCAGAAAATAGCTTGCACCACCCTGTGTCCAGGTTCAGTATGAACAGAACTTAGCCGTAGATATGTACATATATTTTTTTAAACCAGTCAGTCCAGGAGAAGACTGCTAGTTAGAAAAGCCTCCTTCTCTTTATTAATAAATCCAACATTTCAGTAAATGAGTATGAAATTATGTTATGTAAGTAGATAAAATAGTGAGCACATTACATCGAGCAGCAGGGGATTCAGTCCCACTTTGGCACACAGCTTGCAATGTTGTCTCAGCCCTGGTAATTCGGGGGATTTGGAGAACATTCAGAGCTTCAGACTGTGGGAGATAAAGGTTGAAAGCTCTGGAAGAGGACTGAAATTTGAGTACAGAAAGTGACTGTGATGTAAATATATTTGTAATGTCTGTTCAGTCCAGCTGTCACAGCAAGTGGACCATTTGAGAGACATCTGTCTGCAGATGCCAAATCTGGGGCATATTTACCTGACTTCAGATACAAAGACATTTATACTAGAAAGAGATCTATGTCCATGCCCTTAAAATGGATTTAAATCTAAACATCTAAAAAATACGAAATTTTTTCAGGGGACACGAGGTAGTTGGTGGCTTTTCCATGACAATGTCCTACCATCTGTCCTATCATCCAGTGCCCTCCTCTGTCAGCAGCCCCACTGAATCCAATGGCATTACTGTTTGAATAAGGTCATCTTCAGCTTTTGAAGCTTGGCTATCCAACCCTGGGTCTTGGTGGGTGAAAACAGCTGAAAAGAGCAGAAATTTCCTTGCTGGTTCTTATTCCAGGTGACAGACTCCTGGCTTAGGCTCCATCACTGAAATAATTTCATAATTAGTCCTTTGGCTATTTCACTTTTTGCTTTTGAAAATCAATTGCAGGATTTAGAAAGGTGCTAAATATATTCCTGATGTTACTCATGTGAAATGTATCAGTGCCTTTAGATATTTCTTTTAACATAAATAAAATATTTAACATTAAATATCTTCCTAGCAGAGAACTTCTGGCAAAGTTTAATTTTAACCTCTGTGTTAATTTTTTTTTTTTAAATCACGGATTGCTGACTTCATGTTTGTCTTCTCATACACTTTGAGTGCAGATAAACTGCTGACAAGTTTCTAAAAAGGGGAAAGAGCAGAAATGGGTCTGGGGCTTGTAAAAATACAAGTTGGCTCCATTCTGGGTCAGGCATTGGTATGACTTAGGGTCCTCCTGCACTGCTGGGATGGCTGAAAGCTGTAGTTTGGCTTGTCCCCCTAACGCCTCCTATCCTTTCCTTGTCTCAGTGGATGGCAAGTGGACGTCCTGGAGCAAGTGGTCCACGTGTGGCACGGAGTGCACCCACTGGCGCCGGAGGGAGTGCACGGCCCCGGCGCCCAAGAACGGGGGGAAGGACTGCGAGGGGCTGGTGCTGCAGTCCAAGAACTGCACGGACGGGCTCTGCATGCAGGGTAAGTGCTGCCACGCCGGCTCCGGGGTCTGGGAAAGACGTGGCTGTGGAAAAACCTGCTAGGTGTTTTGTTATCAAATGTCTCCTGCTAGCTGGAGCTGCCGAGCCAGAAGGGAGTGTCATCCTGTTATTAGGAGATTAATAGTATTATCAGTGGTGTGGCTCAAAACAGACAGCAGCAACCCACTTGTGATGCTGCATAACTGTGCTGCCCAGGTGTTGTTTGTCCTGGGGAAGTACAGAGCTCTGCCACTCCCTGTGAGATAAGATCTAGGGAAAAGATGGCACACGAATGGCAGAAAAAGTTACACGCACACCTCGACCACAAAGGGAAGCTGTCTGTGTAACCATTTCAGCTCCTGCATTATAAACCCAAGCCTTTAACAAGAATGGTGCTTACGATCTCTATTTGTTCCCTACTATATAGCTGCAAGTCATAAACCGTTCTCTTCTGAACCTCATTTGTCCTTGGCCCATGAAGAGATGCTTAAGTGGAAAAATACAGGAGAGCTCTTTGTGCTGTTCTTCCCCACCTGCCACACACAAACTTGCCAAGAGTCCATCCTGGCTAGCAATATCTAGAATAAAAGATAATGCTGCAAGAAAATGCTTTTCCCTTCCTCAAATTCAGATATTCAAGTGTGGCACACAATTTCTGTGAGCCTGTGGAGGAGACTCTTTTCCGTGAAGTCTTCCCTTGGAGCCTGTACTGTGATTCTGACGTTTGTTTACAAAGAACTAGTCTTTTCTGTCTTTCCCATCCCATTTTAAACATGAAGACACTCCTTTCTGCTGGTGCATTGAAACTTCCTTTGGCATTTTGTTAGCAAAATAACCTAAGCACAGTAACTTCTCTCCTGAACAGTCATCCTGTCTCCCTGTAGTACCTCACACTTCCTCCTTCTCTGTTGAGAATCAGCTCTTTGTTGCACAGAGAGTTGTGCTTGTCACCATCCAGTATCTATGTGTCCAGATCATAAAATGCTTTGATTTTTTTTCATGAAAAAGAAGTTGAGAATTTTTATGCTCTCCGACAGGTTACTTGTGACTGAAATAGTCAAAATGTCACCAAAGTGACACCATTAGCTACTCAATAGGTTTACTTCTTGAATAACTGCTGTGTAGGTGCTACTGTCCTGGTGGCAATCTCTGGCCTATGTCACAGCATTTTGCCCTGAGGTTTCCAGATGTCCAAAAAACACTTTTCCACTGTGGCTTGCACAAACACTTTCATCATGTTAAAAACTAGTAGTCAATGTCAACAGCATAAAAAAAACTATAATTCTTCTATGTTTGTTTTTACAGGGAAGATAGAAGGATTCAGAGCTCCTCTCTTTTTATTTCTAAAGATAAGGAAAAAAAATAAAAATCCAGCCACATCTTATTATAAAACACCTTTGTGACTTTTATAGTGGGGAAGCTAACGTACCCCCTAGCTCCAGTGGTATGAATAAGTCATTATGGTAAATTAGGAAGAAAAGATACATCCCCTCTACAGAAGAGCTCTTTACTATCAGTTTATATTTAGACAGGTGTATGTCATCTTTGTGTATGTGCATAAAGAGAGCCATTTAAGCAGAAATCTGGAGGAAGAATAGATATAATGGTACGGCAGAATAAAAGCCCTGTAGGGATCTCATTTATCTGTTGATGGTATATTGCATTTTATTTGTGAAAGTGGATGCTGAGTATAAAGCAGAGATCTTCAGTGGGAGAGAGGGTGAGGCTATTGTGAATCTTATTCTGCTTCATATGTATGTATATAAAAAATGGTAATGAAAAATATACAGTCACATATTGACCCGCTTGGCTCCAGGGGCTGTGATCATCTTTCAGTGCTGGAATTTAATGGCAGTGTTTTAATGGTGTCTTTATACTCGTGGGGCTTCATACACCTGTAAAACTTACAGTCCTGCTCCCTGATCCATCACTGCTGAGAAGATTGATTTGCTGTACTTTATGGCAGTGTGCCTACCATTCCCTCTCTTCCTTTCTTCCTTTCGTTCTCCCTTGCAGTTTATGCAAAGCCATTCTGACCACTTTACATTTTTGCTGGTGTGGGTCTGGATTCATAGCATATCTGCCTGCTAAGCTAAGAGTGAACACAGAACTCTTTTCATTCCTAAAACACCACGTATCTTTCCACATTATCTGGCTGGTGAGGGCTGTCCCGGAGCTGGTATCTCCCCCAGCTTGGGGATCTCTGGATCCACCGCAGACTTCAAAACTTTCGTGCTGGTGGGTCCCTCGTGGCATATGCTGCGTGTGGAGCCACGGCCAGCTGCCCTCTGTGGCCATAGCCCTCCAGGAGCTGTGTTGGCTGGCTGCTGACCTGCCCCGTGGCCCAGTCCTGCCCCTAGGTGCCCTGGTGCTTCCTCATCAGTGTCAGAATTTAGTGCCAGCTTGAAGGTTAGCTCTCGCGCTGTGGAGATGTAGCTGGGATCAAAGAATAAGCAGATGCCCTCTCTTACCACTAGGCTGTTGCTTTGACAAAAACTCACTTGTAAACATATATCTCTATATAGCTGTATATAAAAGATATCCTGGAAAACATTGGGCTGAATGAGTCTAATTTGCAAGCCTTTTCTTTTCCAGTCTATTATTCACTATGGTAGCATCAGCTGGATAAATCAATAAGCTCTTTCATCAGAGTGCCCCTGCTCCAGCAAAGAGCAGCAGTCTGCACCACTATCGATTTCTGTGGGGATAAAAACTGTGGAGCTTTCTCCATCCCTTGTAATTACAGTATTTTACACCCAAAGCCTCGGTTTGTGCTTACCACTAACTGTGGCATTTCTCGTGCAACTCTGCTGTCACATTTATTCAGACTAATGATCTTGCTAGTACACACATACACTCTCTTATTCAGTAGTTAGTATTTTTCTGTTAACATGAAAGGATGAACAGTCATTAAACTAGAGAGCCTGCAGAGAGGCAGAAGGCTGAACTGAGGAAGAAAAACAGCTCTAGTGAAAATTTAGGGCGGTCATTACTATTTTAAGTTTCCAAATATACAATATTGCCTAGCAGGTCCCGTTATAACAATTTTGTAATTCCCATAATAGCATTAGTACGATCTTCTGGAACAAAATATGCTGTAGGTGTAGGAAGAATTGGCTGGTTACCACCCACACTAGTTGCATTATTGCCTCCACAGTTGCATTATTTTCCATTTGAAGTCTGAGAACTGCGGTAAATACTTTGGTGCAATGAGCAACACTTTTAAAGGCACACACTGCTTCTCACAGGGCATCTCTGTATGTTGGATTGCTGCAATTAGCCCTCTCCTCATCCTGCTTAATGACTTTTGTGGGTGTTCTGTGCGGACACCAAGCAAGCACAGCACTGCATGGCTGGCTTGCATTTCAGCACAAACAGTTCCCTTCTGGGGATCACATTGGCTAAGATCAAACATATTAGCTGCTGTATCAGGCATGTCCATGCTCAAGGCACGTCACCTACATCCTCTCTGCTGAGGATCTGAAGTGACAGCGTTCAGGTCTCTTTTCTCCCTGTCCTGAATAAGTAAGTTTAAAGCCTGTAGACATGAGCATGGTGCCTGTCCGTTGTAGTAAAGCATGTCTTTTCTGGAATCATGCCTCTGGTGGACAAGCTGGCCCCAGCATGGTCAGGAGATAACCAGTGTCCCTTCCTCAGCTCGCTCTCAGCTTTCACAAACTACTACGGCTTTTCATAAAAGGCTGGCTAAGCTGTGCTTTCAATTTTCTTTCAAACCAGCGTTAGCTGTCTTACAGCAGCAAGGTAATACTGAAGAAGCGCATGCCACTTGAGGACTATAGAATATATAGTTCTGTAAACAGTGCTGTCGCTCTGTGTAGTAAAAACTCTTCACTTTATACCATCTCATAATATGAAGTACAAACCCATCATTTAATAGGGCTAAAAGGAAATTTCCACTGGTCAAGTGTAATCAGATCCAATGTGGGCTTTTCCTTTGGATTTAAATAAATTAGCATGAAAAGATTGAGGCTGGCTACTGTCACTTAAAGAATGGAAGAAAAGATTCAAAATACCTTCACCTGTCAGTATGGACAATCTAAGACTTGGATACACCACTCAAAAAGGCAGCTCTAGCATGGTGAAGATGCTATTATCAGACCTTTCTTTAACATTTCATGTTAAAAAAGGCTGCCTACTAGTCGAGAACGAATTGATGTGTTACTTCTATAGTTGCCAAATCCTTTGTAATCTTTGTCTGAAAGGCAGGGAAAGGTTCCTCTTACAACGATACTGACTTAAGCATGGGAAGAAGACACAATTTGTCCTGCTGGTGTGCTAAATGGTTAACTACTGCCATTTTCCAGTCTTGCGTTGTTTATACACAAGTTTTAAGTAGAAAGCAAGGTTAACCTGATACTAACATCTCTTTCTTCCTGAAACATATATATTCTGCACATGCCCTGCTTGTTTAATTTAACATGCCAGAACCTTCTGATGGGATAAGCATTTGTTTCCCTTTTTGGCTTGTTTTGAAAGCAGGCATTCAGCGCAGAATTACAGAGCGGAGTGGTTTGATGAGGACCTCTGGTCCTCCAGAGCAGATTAGTGTGCAAAGAGCAGGGGAATGTTTTTCAGGCTCCAGGAGGTAAGCAAAGCTCTCTCAAGGGAGATTGCAACAGAAGCCTGTGTGTGCAGAGGAATGAAATAAAACCTTTTATTAAGAGCATGTGGGTCAAGAGGGAACTTATAATATGTTCAGTCTGTCAGCATAATGATATATCCACCTGGCCCATTGTGCTGAGCCCTTGCAGGGGGAGTTTCATTCATTCAAATAACACATCTCGTCTGTTCCTAGAGGAAGTTTTCTACAACATTGTTATTTGATATTAATGAAGAGATGTGTTATTCTATTTTTAACGCAACTACTATGTAATGGTGTAGCAGCCAAGGGAGTTTATGCACACATCTCAGACTTAAAACTCATATTTATTTTTACTGTAGCAACATGAGAAATCCCTAGCTGAGAAGTGTCCACACTCTGGTGGGCCCTCTGCAACTGCCTAGTGAGAGTTCCTGCCTGGAAAAGCTTCTGCTCAAAGCAGATAAAAGCTTTGAGAGAAAACAGAAGTGCAGAGCCACAAGCAGAAGCCAGGACCCCGAAATCACTGTTTCTTACCCCAGTCACTTCAGGAAGAGCCCCCTCCCCATTCATTTTAATGTAAGGCAAGTGCTCTAAGATCTCTAGTCTGTTATGAAAAATATTGACTATTTCAAGAATATTATAGCCATGTAGAAAAGAGAAAAATCCAAACCTCATCCACCCATAATTTCATCCTTATTTCCCTGTTTTTTTTTTTTTTTTTGCTTTTTTTTTTTTCTTTTATTCTTCCCATACTCCTTCTTGAAATAAAAATGCAAGCTTATAGTAAAGTCTACCTGATACTTTAACTTCATCATGGAAAAAAACAGTGACTGTAATCAGTGTTTATATTTTCCTCACTGTGTACAAAGATGGGTAGATGTGATGATTTTTGCATTCCTGGCAGGGTGTCAGGCGTGAGGTTACACAAGCAGCCCAGGGCTCATCAGGGAGTCAGTGAGAGTCAGTGACAGGATCAGGAGTAAAACTCAGAGCTCTCTGTTTCTAAATCTGTATGCAACTTAAAGGACTAACAAAAGCATTGGCAGCATACCTAAATGAAACCTCATGTTAGAGAAAGAAGTTTCTATAGTTTGGGAAATAAGCCAGAAAGCCAGAGAATACAAGTTACCTTAGCTGTGAGCTTACAGACCTACCAAGGATTTTGGTACATCATTGAACATCCATTTGGATGACTCCTGCTCTCCACAAGCCTTTTTTCCATCAGGCACAGCAGTTTTGGTCCCCCTCTTCAAGATGCCTTCCGGCTGTCCCTTCACCACACTGTTTGCCATGCACCCCCTCTTCAGTGCCGCTCTGTGTCCTTATTCCAGCTCTCCCTGTAACCCATTTGCTCTTGGCCAGCTACAATTGCAAAACAAAGCAAACCCCAGGAAGTCTATTCAACCACTGCAAATGTGGAATTTGCGAATACACAATCTAGCAAATCGCAATGCTAGACAAGTGTTTACTTTTGCTGTCAAACATCCATAACAAACCCAATGTTAAGGTTCCATGGTCCTAGGATATTAAAGACTGACATAAGATTTAGTCAAAAGGTCAAAGTCCTTAACTGTAAAAGATTGCGTAACGTCAGAATTGCCTGTTCTAATCCACATCAAATTTTAGCAACAAGTTATCCTACTCTTCCATCTTCCCCCCACCCCCATATGCATGTTTAAACTAAGGCAAGACCTTTCTAACAATATTAGCAAAATGTCAGGAATCTAATTTAAAATGAAAACATAGTTTCAATCTTAATTATAGAATATCATGCACTCCCCTTCAAGGACAGAAACGGGAGAGACTCCCCATTTAACCTACACACTCAGGAAAGATCTGAGATTACACCCGAGTAAATAATCAGTCACAAAACCTCAAGCTCCTTGTTTATTAGCCCACCCTGAACATGCCAATAATTAGTCCTTTAGAAGGAAAATAAATTACTGTGCATTATCTCCAGGATGCCTGATATCATATCTGACCTTCAGCATCATTAACTGCAGACATGAAGGTCTTTCTTTAGATAGCAAATATAGGAAGAGGCTGTGCACATTCTATCTGAGAGTTTTTTGCAGCTCTGGGGACTTCACTGTATGTTTTTTTTTTTTTTCTTTTCCTTTTTAACCACCATAAATAAGATATTAGATATGACATTTTCTTGGTTATGTGCTGGAGTTTCTGGGAAATAGCAGGGGAGAGAAACAATTAACAGCTATTACAGTCCAAAGATTATTGTTAATACTTCTTCCGTAATAAATCTGTATTAGCAACATGTTAAGTGACCATGAAGGCTTAGCCCTAAACAGTAAGAATATGGGGTTTACTGTAGGATTACTTTTGTACCCTTAACTCTGCACCAGTGTAGAAAAGCAACTGATGGCAGTTTATGCAGTTGTAGTCTATGGACAGTGGGACCTGCAAGGAGCAATTCAAAACTCCTTCATGTCAGGTAAAGTCTCCTAAATTCCTTCTCCTAACTTCTTGGCCATCATAGGGACTATATGGAGACCTACACAGTTGCAGTGCATCTGAGTTAACATAATGTCTTTTGAAAGCTTTGGGCATTTGTACACCTTATTTATCACCTAGAATTTGCTCTAAAAGTAATGAAGAAACTCAGCAAGCAATTCTGAGCCACTGGAGCCAGGGGGAAAGAGAAAGATACTGACTTAGCACTGAAAGACCTCATAATGAGAATTAAGAACAGAAGCAATCAGATAGATGTTGTTTGGACTGGTATGTGAAAAAATGACCTCCTTGCTGGCTTTGAGTTAGTAAATATTGGAACTCATCTGACATATGTATATCCGTACGTACATGGTACAGCCCAGCAAAGGGCTGTTCCACTGAACTCATGTCACAATGTGTGCACCACGGGCCTACTTTAAATCATCTAAGAACTGCTCCTGTCCAGTTTTGGGCCTCTACATTTGAGGAATTAGTTTCTGTTCATCTGTCCCAGTTCTGTGGTGCAGAGCCTGTTGCCACCAAAGCTTATTACAACCTTGCTGTTGCTACCCTGGATAAACCCACCAAATGAGAGAAAGAAAGTCAGCAGTTCAACTGAGTGCCCTCTTCTTTTCTTATATGCAATTTAAGGGCTTTGGCTTTGGAACCAAAAGGGGAAAAAGTGCTGTTACTGTATGTTATGCTCAACCTGACGAGTTCATTGCAACAGGATGGTGTGGAGACACATCATGTGGCTAGGCTTTCAAAAGGGCCACGTAATTATGTGACCTCAGCTCCTTTTGAAGTTGTGTAGAGGATAAAGTAAAGAGCATTTATAGATTAAAAGCAAGTGGAGCCAGATTAAAATATTATGCATTAAAGAAACAAGCAGTTATGGTGTGCTTTATGCAATCTTCACTTTATTAAATGAAAGTGCACGTCTCAGACTCTCACTGACCTTGATACAGCTTCAAAATATGTATCATTAGCTGTAACCTCAGCAGCTAATGGCATAAAGCAATTTCTTGGTAGGATAATTGTAAATATTTTTGTAAATATGACCAAAACTGGATAAGCCCTAGTATCAACGTGTGCAGAAAGATCACCTTCAGCTACTCCACCATCTAACATACTTACCTGCAGGGAAGAGAGCAAGTAGTGACAGAGGCATCTGGAGAAAATACATGGGAAAAATGGAAAATGATTTTTTTTCTTTTTTCTTTCTTTTTCTTTTTCATAATCTGATACATTTTCTCTAAAACAGATAACCATTAATACAAATCCAGCATAATGGGAAAGCTAGCAAAATCTAAGGACCAGAAAGGTGAGCCTGTTACAAAGTTCCCTCTGCAAGAAGCCATGATATGTTGTTTTACACCACAGGGAGGAAAGTTGTCTTTAAAATAAGCCAGTTCCCAGGCCAAGGACTTTCCAGGTAAAATCAAACACAGGATTTTGGGATGCCCGTGGTCATGGTGCTGAGTTCCCAGTTTGAGCATCATGCATGGTATGCCTGCCCGTTAATATTTTGCGAGGTATATACTTCTCCAGGTCGGGGAGGGAAAGCATTTAGAAAAGTTGTTTTGGTGACTATTTGGTGACACTCTGCTTCAATTTCAGCCTCACAGGAGGCAGCACCATAATCTCTGCCCAATTATCTTTCATAGGTCTGAGGTTCTCCACTCCCAAGTGCTTCATTGCTACCCCCTCCCTTGGCAGAAGAGTTATCTACTTCTCCCAGCACAAATTGCAGTAGATGAATTCTTGCTGTAGAAAGGGATGTTCGGCTTGTCAAAGCTAACCACCTAAGCCAGATGATCTCACACATTCAGATAGCCTGAAGGCCATTTAGTCCCGCGATGTGCCATTGACTCTCCTGTGGTTATTGGCACAAATGGGTTTCCAAAAGGTCAGAGCAAGACATCTGGGACCAGAATGCTCAGGCTGAACTTCCAACGCTTAGGGGTCATCTGCGCTCACAAACTGCACAGAACTAATTAAATGAGCTTCAAAAAATATTTAGTTAATTGGATGCAATTCCCCAAATCAGGGCAAGTGTGGCTGATGCTGAAATTGAGTTAAACCAAATTGATAAAAAGCCTGCTGAAGTCCTTTCTATGTATCAAAGTTGAACTGGTTTATCTTTCCAGTACACTCTGACCTCTGACACATTCACCCTTCTCCAATTTTCTCAGTGTGTTACATCAATATAAAGGTGCTAAAATTGCTGTAGATGTTCTTTATAGAAAGAGAATAGCCAATGCCAACATAATACATCTCTGTAATAATATATCTGGATTTGTACAAAGCATTTGTGCCAGTGTAATTACTTTAGTTAAAAAAGCCCACCTTTAACACTTAATAGAAGCACTTCCACAGGGACAAAAAATGTATTTACAAGCTTAAAGTGGAATATAAAGCAGAACTCATGGAGAAACATCAACTTAATTAGAGGCTTTTTCATGAATGTATTTAATGTGCAATTACAGGGGTGCAATTTCTGTGCATAGTCCAAGCCTCCCACTGATTCTCCAGGTATGACATAAGGTCAGGTACTTGTAAAATGAGGGAAATAAATACCCACTTTTGGTAAGCCCCTGAGATCCTCAAACAGAAGGGACTATGCAAGTGTAAAGTATGATTATTACTATTTCACTCGTCCAGCAGTAAGTTACACAACAAAACATCAAAAGCCCCTTTGAAAATGTACATTTCCCAACAAGCTGTAGGAAGAAGCTTAAATTACTTTTCTCAAAGCAAGTAGCTCGCTGTGAAGCCAGCTGCTCTGCATGTGAGTCAGCAGCCTCAGCAGCCTTCCTAGAGTCAAATCCAACAGCACCTTTCTAAATTCACCCTTGTTAAAAAATTTGATGATCCTGGTAGAAGTCCCTCAGGCATTTGCCAAGCGGTGTTGTTGATACAGGGAGGAAAAAAAAAAGAAAAGAAAAAAGAGGAAAAAATGTCTTTTTTTCTCTCTTTGAAGAGAGGAGGGGAGTCATTCTTTATTATTCAGGTACTAATCCCAACAGGTTTGCATTGTTATCTGATGAAAATGTCCTTTCTCATTGTTTGAAGGCGTAGTCAGAGGGACCAGCGTGAAAGCCAACTTTGTAAGGCAAAGCCTGTGCTCTGGCGCCAGGAGCATGGCCATAGCCCAAACCCCTGCACAGCCACTAGAGCTATGCGTGGCCACAAGCCTGCCGCTGCCTCTGCAATGCCCGCTTCCCTTTGGAACAGCTCTTTCATGACAACGGAGCGCTTAAAAATAGTTATATTCTGAAAGCTCCTGCCCAAATGGCAGAGGGTGTCTGTAGTTGCCTTCTTTGAGTCATCTCTGACAAATGTGTTTAATTTGCAAGTACAAATGGAGGTGGCATTTGGCATGCTGTTCAGCGATTCATCCAGCTTGGATGTCAACCCGAGGTAAGGTCTCCTCTTGTTTCAGCCAGGGGAGCCTGTCCATGCAGTCTGAGCAAGTGGGGTCGTGTGGCCTCTGCCGCCCGTCTTGTGTAGTGCCATCACCTCAACAAGGACTTTTTACACCTGGCACTGCCCAGTCTCCAGCACGGTTGGTCACCTATTTATCTACAGCCAGCATGGTCAGCCGTGACTGTTGGCCCTTGACAAAAAAAATTGACACATCCATGACTCAAATGCTCAGCATGGCATCTCGTGCCCATAACCCTTCCACCTCGGCCATGCTGTCTTTCTACGTAGAACAGGTTTTTCTTCAGGCTGAAAATGTGTCCTCGCAGACAACTGTGCAAGCCAGATTGTTTACACAGAAAGAGGCGGTGGGAATTGGGTGCTCAGTTCAGTTAGTGGCACACAAATGTCAGTTTGTGAGGCTAATGGAAGCAGAAAGCAATATCCTGGCCTTTTCCTCCCTTTCTTAATAGACGTGCCTTTGAATACCTGCACAAAGCATTTCTGTTGAAGGAATTGGTATCACTCTCATGCAGCTGCAAGACTGGTCTCTGCAGTGATCAGTATGAGAATCTATGCAAAATTGTAAGATACAAGTATTTGTGACAACAGGGTCTATGAATAGTTTGCAAATTCTTTTAGAGTATTTTGAGATGACACTTGCTCACTTTGCTGAGAAGACCTGAACCTGGATTTCCATTGTCCCAGGAACAGACATTTTCAGTAATGCTGCAGCTAATCCAGGCGGTGCTGCTCTTTGTGCCCTCTGAGTGGCAGCTATCAGATTGCTTCGCATGCAGCAGGAACGATGCACAACCTCAGTCGAAAAATTTGCCAGCTGAACAGCAGCAGAAGGACAGGGGAATAGCCTTTCTGGCTCTGCATGGGTGAGCTCAAGCTCTGCAGGTGATGCAGAGCCAGGAGATGTGTTCTGCCCCGTGCCATCTCCCCCAGAAATATGCTATGGGGCAAACATTTCCTGGTGGGTTTGGGTATGAAAGCATTTGGAGTTGCAGCCAGCCTAAATTCAGACTTGCCCTTGTGCCTTGTATTTCCTGCTGGCTGTCCCCTGGTCCCCAGAGGCATCTTGACGTAGGAAATATTGTCCATAAGGTTATAGCTGGAATTTAGGTTGACTAAATATGGGCCTCAGCATCCACCTGGGGAGTAAGCGGGGAATAACCAGTGTGCTATAAATTCATGCCCAGACTTGCTGAGCATTCACTCAAGCCCTCCAAAGTTGCTCGCCTGACTTTTTATGGGCAATGCCCTGAGCGCACTGGTGGAAGTGGGAAGCAGTTATTACAAAAGATTGAGAGAGCATGCTGAGAGTACACATAGGTGAGCTTGCCTCAACGAACCAAATAAATGAGTGTGAGACCATAATATTTCTAAAAGCAATTGTAAGGCTGGAATCATTGCTGTGAAATAAAGTTTTAAATAGATATTACAGGCAGTATAGTCTGTCCCATAATGCCTCAGAAAAAAAACATCACCATCAAAAAGCAGCTCTTCTTGCTCTGATATTTCAGTCGAGGTAGCATTTATGTGATGTCTGGAAACTTTGGGGGGAGTTATGTCTATACCTGCAATCGGGATCGGCTGTATCTTCATTAGCAAGCAGTGCAGCCAAGCAGGAAGAGATACAGAAAGCACAACATATGCTGAGCACCCAATCTCAGCATTTCTGGGAGCTGGGGATTATTGCTCTGGTTTGCCTCTAATGTGGTCATGTGCATTAGGCACGCACCAGGAGTCCATTTTCCAGTTTTGTTTCATCTGCAGGAGGCCAGGGCCGTGCGAGCATCTCGCAGCACGATGCAAAACATGGGGGAGATGGAAAGAGCAGTAAATTCCCTGCAAAAAATACTGGAGGGAAGGGGGAGAGGCAGAGGGGTAACCTCTGCCTTGCACCCACCCCAATCCCCTCTCTGAGAGCAACCCCCTTGCTTACTTCGGGTTTATCCATTTCCCTTTGCAGCAGGATGGGATTTGCAGCATTTCCCTTGTTCCCAATGTGGATGGAGAGCAGCTGGGAGATGGTTAACGAGCCTGTCGGACTCTTGTACAAGCTAAGCAGCCCCGGTGTGCCATGCTGTGTGAGCTGCAGAAAGAAAAGGCGAGAGAGGCAATCTCTCTTATTTATCCGTTCCGAAATATAACCGTAAATTGTGTTATCATTTTGTCGATATACAGGGGCTTGCAAAGATTTCAAATAAATAATGTTATGACCCCGGGTGCCTTATTGATTTTTTAATAATTTCAAAGAGAAACCACTCAGTTTCCTGTTTGCTGACAAATTCTTTTCTCCCCGAGGAATTCCCATTGAGCATGTATTATAGACAGGATAAAATAATTCCAAGGAAATCCAGAAAGAGGGCTTTCTGCATGGACTCTGCTCAGCAAATGGGTATTTAACCTCTGACCAGTGACGACAGGTCTCCTTTAGCTCTATTAGATCAACAGCAAGCTACTATAATTAAATAAAAAAACTGTTTAGAGCCTCACCGAACATGTCCTGGGAATTAAAGCATATGGCAGGGATAGGGAAAAAAGACTTTCCGTATGCTAATGACCCTTGATGTCTGAAATAAATTAGATCCATTAGAGTTTATGCTCAATAAAAGAAAGACTTTAAGCACTCCAAAGTTAGTGACTCGAGACCGATTTTGGCTTAGAAATTCAATCTGCCTACTTATTAATTCTTAGTAAGGCTCTGAAGGAGACAGGGGATGCAAAATCATAATTCTGTGCTGTATCAGAATTTTAAAGTGCCATCAGTTTCTTTTCCTTCTTTTTTTAATTAAACCATTTTTCATGCTTCCTTTTTTTTGTTCTTCTCATTAATTTGATTTTGTTCCCATTTTTGTTTAATTTCTTTCTTTTTAAGGTTTCATTTATCCTATTTCAACTGAACAGAGAACCCAGAATGAATATGGATTTTCTTGTAAGTTTAATGTTTCATTTTACGTTGCTGGATGCTAATGTGACGCTGTTCCATGGGCCAAGCTTTAGTGTTACACCAGCTCTGTGTGACTAGGCAAAGAGGGACCGATTGGGCAGAGTTAAGTGGCAAGCTGCCTGCTTGACAGAGGTAGCAGTGTTTCACTGTCAGTGGGTTGATACAGGATGATAACAGCCCTTACGCCCAAGGAAAATGGAAGATACTGCCACAAAGACGGAAACTGGAGAGAATTAACCCTCTCTCCTGTTAGCATTTCCTTAGCAATCAGAAGAAATGTGGTAGAGAGATAACTTTCCATTGAGCTGGAACTCAGAGAACTGCTTCATGAACTGCTGGGGATAAGAATCCTGCTTTTTTGAGGCTGGTGCATTGAAAGTCTGATAGGCAGAGGCTGATGAAGTTTGATCAGTCTTTTTCAATATCTGCCAGCTCTCACTTACGTGGCTGGAGGGCAGCCTGGCTTCAATGGCTAAAAGGTGAGGAGCAAATAAATAAATAAATAAGAATGATTTACATGTTTTAAATTAACAGAAATAGGGTACTAAAAAGGTCTGATTTATTTTTGCATTTTTTTTTCATTATGCTGTCTTTGCTATTGGGACTCTTCACTGTATAGAAACACATCAGATTTTGATCGTGTACTCAGTACTTCTGGAAAAAAAATGTCTAGTGGATAATGATGCTAGAGATTAGCTTGGAATTAGTGCTGAAGATACTGTATAAGCAGCTAGTAGAAATATCATAGCCATTTTCTCACAAGACAGCTATAATAAATCTGGGTTCCTTTTGGTAAATTAGCACATTATTTCTTGTGCTTGCTTCGGCTTTTATCCAAATATGTATGTGTTAATGCCACTGATGAGAATTTAGAAGTTGATTCTCTGCTTTCCTGGATTTTTTAAAAGGAAAATAGGTGTAAGGGAAAATGGCTTGACACATTGTAGGTCAGAAAAACCAAACTCAAAGATACATTCCGATATTTCAGGCATTCTCTAAAACTGAACCTTTTTTTTTTTTTTTTCCTTCATTAAAAAAATAAGGATTCCAAAGTTTGCAACCCCACAGCACGATCTTTGGTGTCAGATGAACCACTAAATGCTGATACTATGATACTGCGTGACTAAGATGTACTAATTTATTTCATGGATTTAATTTGCTGCACAAGACTAACGCTGTGACGTGTTGTGCTTTGGAGTTCAGTGCCTGGGTACTAGGTAGATGAACAAGCAGATAGGTACAAAGATAGAACAGGAGTCAGAGAGAAATCAAAGATCGTTTCCCATCAAAAGGGCATAGACCTGTTATATAGCTTTAGAAATGGCTTTTAAATTAACCTATAAAAAGGTAGTAAATACCTGCAGGAAACAAGAATAATAAGAATGTATTTTCTCAAAAGTCCCTGTGAGGAGCGCATTGCTTTAAGGTCTCTGGCCTCTCTCCCCCTAGCTGCTCCTGACTCGGATGATGTTGCTCTCTACGTCGGGATCGTCATCGCCGTGATCGTGTGCCTGGCTATTTCTGTGGCTGTGGCCCTCTTCGTCTACCGCAAGAATCACCGTGACTTCGAGTCAGACATTATCGACTCCTCGGCGCTAAATGGAGGATTTCAGCCTGTTAATATCAAGGCTGCGAGGCAAGGTTAGTTGTCATAGCACTCCATGCTGACCAGTTCAGGGATATACTATGAGAATATGGTCTCTGGGGCTGTATGAATGATATTCGCTGGATGCTTGTTGGCACTTCATAAAGGGAGAAAGATTATATCCATTTGTTTCTGATGGCCAAGTGCTAAAAACCCATGGTGGCCTTTTTCAGATGTGTTCAAGAACATACAGCAGAGGTACTTAGCTTGTAAAGAGAGCAGGTGAGTGTGAGAGTGAAACAGGCATTTATAAAAATACAGGTCTTGCTCAAATTTAAATCAAAATCAAAGCTATGACAAAAACAAGAGAGACAGGATTCATCACGGGAGTAATACAATACAATAATTCTGTCACGTCCACCTCCCCTTTGTCTCACTAATAGCCTTTTTTACTGTGCCATGGCTCCACAGGCATAAATAGTAGTTTAACAAGTACTTTGCTTTCAATGGACAATATAGAAGAAGAAGTTGTAGTGGAATATCATTTAATAAAGAACATCTTTATCACATGTGCATAATAGCTTGATGATTTCCACACTTTGGCAGCCAGAAAACAGCCACTCAAATGGGCCTTTTTTTTCAAGACCCCAATTCAGGCGGAAGAGTTCCACTTTTTTTTTTCCAATCCATGTTTATGAAGAATAAATCAAAGAAAGAGTTACGATGACAAGACAGTTGCCATACAGAACGTTAGCAGAAATGTCGTTTTCTTTGCTGAGGATACCGAAGTGTGTGACACAGGTACTAATCCCACACTGGCGGGGAGTCATAGGCACAATGACTTCATAGCTTTGTTCTCTCTGTTATTCCAGGAATTCTGTCTTTAGGCCAATTAGATAAATTGGTTAATGATTCTCACTTAGCACTTAAGGAAGGAGTATTAGTTAATAAAACTAAATCTACTGAGTATGGAAAACTTCTTGCCCTTAAGCTAGGCATATTATGCTTGAAATATGAGCACAGTCTGGAAAATAATCCCAGTGAAAAATACTTAGAGCTTACATGCTGTAATTTTGTATAACAATTAGAGTGCAGAGTGGCTGGGCCAATACAAGCTCTGGGACATTGCTAGATATAGATGCCTGGAAAAGGAGATGAAGGTCAGTTTACAAGGACTTTGTATATCATAACCTTTGGCATGAGCAGAACAGAATGAAAAGCCAAATCATTAGTAGGAAGAAAGTCGTCAGAACAGAGAAATTATCATAAGCAATATGGTTCTTCTTTCTCATTTCCAATGCAGACCTCCTGGCAGTGCCACCAGACCTCACTTCTGCAGCAGCCATGTACCGGGGTCCTGTTTATGCTTTGCATGATGTCTCTGATAAAATCCCGATGACCAATTCTCCAATCCTGGACCCCCTGCCCAACCTGAAGATTAAGGTCTATAATACCTCTGGTGCAGTCACCCCCCAGGATGACCTCTCTGACTTCTCCTCCAAGCTGTCCCCGCAGATTACCCAGTCCCTGCTGGAGAATGAGACCCTGAACATGAAGAATCAGAGCCTCGCTCGGCAAACAGACCCATCGTGCACTGCATTTGGGACCTTCAACTCCTTAGGGGGGCACCTAATAATTCCCAATTCAGGTAAGTGCTAGCCATGTTTTTGGGTTTTAAGTGGAGTTAGCTTTCTTCTGTGCCAGAAAAAAAAAAAAAAAAATACAAACAGGGTCACTCCTGGGACTGTGCCTTTTCTTTGTTCAAAACAAACAGATGTTTTTTCCCCCCATTCAGATTAACTAAGATACTTCAAGGATCCTTCCCCCAAAGTCTTGGCTGTCTTTTTAACAAAATTTTGCAGGGCTCTTACTACTTTCTGAGACACATTAGGCTTCAGTGCTCCCCTGTGTGAAGTGAGATTCAACATCCTTGAACTTTTCCTTTTATGCAGCTCTAGAAAAGGGACTACAAGCCAGAAAGCCTCAATCTTGTCATCACACATAAAAAGGACAAATTAATTAAAAAACAAATTGGTTGTTCCACTTCCAATTCATTGCAGACTGTGTGGTATTGCAGTAGGATAGCAGAATGCTAATTTTTGGAAGGCTTTTTTTCCTGTATACATCATACAGTCAAGGAAAATAAGGCCCAAGAGTGTCTTGTCCATATTTCTCTCCTTGTTATATGTAGTGTTGATTTTTTTTTACAACATCAGAATGGGGTTTAATCAAATGCATGATGCAGTGGATTGGGGGGTTATGCAAGCTTCCCTCTTTTCACAGTGGTCAGGAATCCCCCTGCCACTGCTCTGATCCCAGGTAGTATCCCCTTTCTCTGGTGCACTGAGTCCAGGTAGTAGACTTGTGAGACCACCACTCACAACTACCCAGTGCTGTAGCTGAAGGTCTCACAGCTTCCAACTTCACATCCTGTGGTCAGCTCTTGGGCATTTTACTGCACTGTGCCCTGTCTGAGGAAATGGTGCCTAACCTTGTCTCCTGCTCCTTTGCTGGATCTTTTTATGTTCATTGATGTTGTGGAGAAAGCAAAACAACGTAGGTGGCCCGGAACCAGTTTGTTCCTTCCAAGATGCAGCCCTATACAGCCCAGGAAGCAGCCAAAAGTGGGCCATCCTCATTGATACTCAAGTATCAATGGAGAAACACTGATATTAAATTTAAGAGCCTAAGTGGAAGGTGAATTGCTTAAAGAACTCTGGTACTAACTGCTAAGTAACATTGAATATTCGTGCTATACAATCCTGGATTTCACATTTCTCTAAGCTGCAGCTGAGGGTAGAACATTAATACTCAGGTATTAATGTTGCCATGGTGGTGCACATTGTCAGCAAAGTCCATTAGTCATATTTAATTCACATATATTAATATCAATTTGTAAGGAAAAAGAAATGCTTATTTATTGCTGTAATTGCTTCAAAATGATTAAAATAAGTTTCGTAAAATACATCAATCTGTCTACTGCTACTTATTGTGTATGCATCCGTGCTGCTTCTAGACATATGTATATCGTCCTAGCAGTATGATAAAAGTCCTTCATTTACCCTGTGCCGGCCCTCTTACAGCTGAGAACAGGCACAGGGGAGGTTGTGACAGACCTGTAAAGAAACAAGTCGGAAAACCTTTCATAGATAATCTCTCTCCTTCAAAATCCAGGTATGGGACTGAGCCATAGCATATCCCTAGTACATGGGAGGTTTCCAGTGTAACCAAAACCTGTGTGCTGAAGAGAAGATACAGGACCATGCACGGCTTTTATTACTCTTCTATGCCTTTATTGGGCATATATGCAAGTAATCTGCCTACAGGTCTGTATTCAGCTACACAGTCATAGCTGAATTAAGTCCTTGCCAGTGGTTCCCCACTAACCCTCACCTGCACAGACAGCTGGCTGAGCCGCGTCCAGCAGCGTACGGCAGTGAGATCCTCTGCTGTGTTTGCCGTGCAAAGACAGGACCCTCTGCTTCCCTTGGATTTCTGCTCGATTTCTGAAATCACAGCAATGTAAGAACGGTGTTTTGTAATCAAACGTGCAGCTTATCAGCGCTGCAAAGGGCACAGAGTGTATTTGCACAGATTTTTTCAAGGTTGGATATCCGAATTATGAGCCACTCCACAGAAGCAGGCACATTCAGAATACTAAGAAGCCCCATTTTTTCTCCCTTGTAGTCTAATGAGCAGCTGAGTGCATTAAAAGACAGGGTGCCAGTTGCAGAGCCCATCTTTCAAGAAACAACTAGTTCTTGTTGCTTCCTGGGACAGTACTCTGCTGCCTTTCTCTCCTGCTTTTAATTAAATAAGAATTGCCTAAGGAGATATGTCCTGTTACAACTGCTGGAAACTTGAGTCAGAGTTGTTCCTTTTCCCATTATTTTACAAGGTAAGAAGCAGCGTAACCATCTGCCTGATCTTTAAATAAAATAAAAAGGAAGGGAGGAAAATCCTCTTCTCCACTCCATGACTGCGGTGCCAAGACACAACAGGAGCAAGGACTGACCATCTGATCACAGGCGATGCTGGGGTTGCAGGTTGCCTACTTTATCTGCAGAGTTGCTGAACGAATTTAGAGTCTTTTTGTGAGGCTGGGTGAAAATCTGGCATTGCAGGCTTCATCTTCTGCTTCTTCTGTCACTCTTCTTCACAGGCCCACCTGGGTTTTTCTTTTTCTTTTATTTTCTTTTCTCCATTTTATCTTTTGTGTCTCTTCTGTTTTGCAGGAGTGAGCTTGCTGATCCCAGCGGGGGCCGTTCCCCAGGGGAGAGTCTATGAGATGTATGTGACAGTTCACAGGAAGGAGAGCATGAGGTAAAACGTACTTGCTTGCACATTTATTTGCTTGTGCATTAACAGAGGGGAAAAGGGTGTGGGGAAAATGTAGTAACTGAAACCCTGTGATAATATGCTTATGCAAAGCCAGCTGTGCTGAAGCTATTTGCTGACCTGGAGGTAAATGCGAGCAAAGCTGAGGACAAACTTTGCCACAAAACCAGCTCAGACTTCAGCTCTCCTAATGAAGAGCTGCATTCTGCAGCAAGCTCTCAAGCTGGGGAAGGATGCTGAATCAAAGCCAGAAGCCGGGAAAATAAGCCAGCATGAGTCTGGTGCAGCAGAGAAGATGTGAGGTAATCTCCTAATAAAGACCTGTGCCACAAAAGGGGCAGGGAGTGGAGGAGCAGGGTGACAAATGGGCTCAGCAGAGGGGGGAGTGCCTGAGCACCTGTCCTGAAAAGCCTCTTCTCCTACCATAAGGAAGGTGAATCTTTATTTTACCATCCACGTGCCTGGCTGGTCCATGCAGTGATGAGGATGGAGCCAAAAACATGTGCTTTCCTCCGCCTCTCCATGCCCCAGCCACACCACGGCAAGGGCCACGCAGACCCAGCATCAGGACGATCCCTGTGCTGCCCACAGGCCTCTATCTGCACGTGGGGTCAGTTTGTATTCCTGATCTTGATGTCTCTTGAGCGATGTGGCAGCCTTGGCCTTAAAAAAAAAAAAAAAAAGAAAAAAGAAAAGTTTCCAAAAAGACCAAGATACTATTGCAGCAATTTAGGAAAACTTAATGAAGAGGAAGGTGAGCTCTTGATCTTCAGAATGGACTCGTGTGCAAAGGCTGAATGGCAAATGTGAAACTAAGCAATCATTACACGGTACTTTGCCTCTTTCTCCTCCTCATAGCTAGATACATTTTTTTGGCTCAGCCCTTTAATGGCTTTTATAATGTGCTAAGCCACAGCTGTTTATACACTGCGTGATATTGAACACTATTCTTTAGCTTGGTAGTCTCTTACCCATGCTAAAATAATCTGCTTCAGGAAAAAATAAGTAACACCTCTCCCCACCCCCCCTGTATTTTTGCATACATTATTCATGGCCTGCTCTTTGAAAACAGATAATTGCAGCTACAGAAAAAAAAAAAAAGTGTCTTTGTTCATATCTAATATTGATTGTATTCCTATTACTTTGGGCTGTGTTTTGAAGATGCTTACAAACAACATTGAAAAAGCGCTGTGTCCCAGAGAGGGAAAAATAATGAAAATCAGAGGGCTTCCCCTGTCATTCAAATGCCTCCAAACCTCTCTCCTTTAAATATCTAATTCTTACCCCCCCAAAAAAAAAAATAATGTTTTGTTACCAGAAGTTATATGTGCAATTATTTTCTTTCCAGCCAGCTATGGAGGGAATCCCTGCTTCCTTATTCATGCAGCTGTAGGCAACCAACACTGCATGCCAGCCTGATTGATTGGCTTTGGGGGTCATAAAGCCTCCTCTGTGTGCGTTGTGATAGCTGTTACACAGCAGGTCACACACAGAGGGACAGGTCAACCTGTGCTGGGGGAGGCATGGCTGGAGCTGTGCTGGCCACCAAACTGAGCGTATATGTGCAGAAGTACAGAAAGGTGTGAGCCTTCGCTTGAAATGAAGATTTGGGGAAGTGATTTCTTTCCCCAGCACAAGACAGAGAGCAGGCTGGCTTGGCCATTAGGGCAGCAGAGCTCTTCCTATCATGGTGGTCATTGCATCCCGGGTACACGGGGCCCAACTGCTTTTTTTTTTAGAGGGGGGAGACAGGGGCAAAGGGTGCCGCTGGGGCTATTTTGTTTGGTTGGTTGTTTTATTTTGATTTGTTTGTGTTTGTTTAGCTTTTTTATATAATAGTTTTTCAGCTCCCCTCCAGAATACCATGCCTCTCGTGTTCATGGAAACCAAACACTTCTTACGGCATTTGAATTGGAGCTCATCAGCTATCGCCTGGATCACTCTGATCTGAATATTCACCAAAAATTACCTAAACACAGTGGGACTGTACCATCCTCCCGTTACCTGTTTCCTTTCCCCAGATGCCCATGGGCAGAAAGTGCTGACTGCACCCAGCACCCCACCGCACCGGCCTGCTGCCATGGCACTGTGCTGCCAAAACTTCTTCACCTCACTTTCTGCAGCAGAGATGCACTTCTGCTCTCGTTTCCACCAGCATGGGCCACAGATGTTGCTTGCTATAATTGGAGCCGTATGAGTGCCGCAAGTCGGTGTGCAGCGTAAATTATTTTTTAAATCTGTTACCGCGCTGCCGCAGCGCTCCAGCAGAGAGTGGTAGCCCACAGTGAGGACTAGCTGCAGACATTTACTTCTGTGGCCAGGCGGTAGCTGGAGTGTGTTCAATAAACCCTGCGAGGGCCTGTATTTATTTTCATGTGCGCTGTGTAAACGTGCATGGATTGAAAAGCCCTGTCATGCATTGATGTAGTTTGAAAGGGCACGTATAGGACACTATAAAATGTAAGTTATAATCCTCTTGATATACAAACAGCACTGAGGCGAGAATTTGGTCCTCGTAGCGTTACCTTAAATAAAACCAATGAAGCAACAGAGAGGCTCACCATTGCAGATCACGAGCATATCTCCAGCAACTCAAGATTTGGCTCGTACTTTGTTCATAGAAATACGAAACAACTTCTGAACAGTCAAGCTGGAACAGGAAATCTGTTATCCCTCAGAGCCCTGCAAATTCCCCTTTTTCTTTTCCTTCCTTTGTTTTCCTAATCCATTTCCCCCAGTTAGTCTCTGAAACCTGTAGTACAGAAATTTGAAAGGCTCTGCAACCCAGTAATATCACTCTTTGTGTTGCCTTGCAGATTGGTTAGGAGAGCTTTCCAGGACACTCTGTTTATTCCATTTCCCATCCATCAAAGCATGCAAGAGCAGGAGGGTCACCCTAAAAGCATTATTATCCTTCCGCAGCGAATTGGGGTTCCGATGGCTTGCAGCAGAGGCCACTTTGAGGCAGTTGTTTTCTCTGTGCGTGTTGGCATGCTTACGGCACAGTTGTTTGTTTTATTCTTTTCCTAGCCCAGTGCTCCATCGGGCTGTTTTCACTGCTCCTGCACTGCAAGCTAATCCTCATTCTGCCTGTCAGTCGTGGCAGGACGGATCGCAAGCAACTCCTGGGCACTGATCCCTGGCTGGCGTGAGAGATTCATGTTGACCTGATGAAAAGGTCCATGAAGTGACTTACAGTGCAGGAAAGGGTATCTATGTACATATGCTTGTGTTTGCGTACAGACAGACAGATAATTAAAAAATAAATAACCGAGAAGCCTATGTGAGTATTTCACAGCTGTCAGACAGGTTTCTATCGCAAGCTCACTGGCTCCAATAGAGCCAATAATCTCTGTCACTGATGATCAGATGTTCTCCCCCTTAGTCTGGGGAAGTGCCATCGACTTGCAATTTGCAAGAAGGGGTTCCTTCCTGAGCTTTAAAATAAACGCATCGTTGCGACCATGACCTGGCAAGAGGCTGTTGCCATGAGCAGATGGAAAAGCCTAGGTCTTAGACAATTAAGGATTAATAGCGAGAGTATAAGCCCAAAGACTTCAGGATTTTCCTGACTGTTTCATGTTCAAGAACAAACGTAGCTCTGCACTGAATTAGTGAGCTGTGTGCTTCCTTTGGAAACATCTGGCACTGGTCAGGGCTGTATGGGTTCTGGGTCTTGATGGACCACTGTTTTGATCTCATGTGGCAGCTCCTGTGTTTCCCGCATGAGCCCCTGCCGGGCTCATACGGCTTTAGGTGGAACTGCTCTTGCATACTGTAATCGGAGGCAGGAACTGCACTAAATGTAGCACGGTGAAGGACAGTTCTGTATAATACATTGCGCAGGAGATGATGCAGATGAGGATGGATGTCACCTCATCCAGGAAATATGACAGCCCTGGAGAAGGGAGCATGCAGCTGTCCTGAAGTTCTTGCAGGAAGGCACGTGTATAAATGGCCTGACTTCCAAATCAGCTGCTTTAAGAGAGGGAAGGGTTGTGTAAGCCTCCTCAGGATCTGGACCAGTGGCTTCACATTGTATGTGAAAGGCAGACTTCATATCAAGTCAGCCAGCTGATCAATGAGTTTGATCCCAGGAGCAACACTGCCTTTTTCACCAGGAAGCACCAAGCCTGGTTAAGTGAAATAAAAGAAATTGAAGTCTTCTGTGTCTGGTTTCACCACCTTCCTTTTGCATCCCAGTTGCACAAAAATAATGGCTTGCAAGTCCAGAAGACAATGTCTGCCAATCATTTTAATTGAAACATTTGAAATAAAAAAGACCAGACCGGCAGCAAAAGGGGAGGAAATTTTCTCAGATCACCTTCCTTCTAAAGGCAGACTTGCAGGAGAACTAGGAGGCCAGTCAAGAATATTAGATTTGAAGCTCAAGAGGGAACACGTTAAAGTCCCAGCAATGAAAGGAGAAATAAAATGTCTTTCCTCTGACTTTTGGCTAAGCTGTGTGGCAGGGTTGCCATCTGTTGCTGCGAGTTATCCCTCCCTCCCTCCCTGCTCTGCTCTGTGCCTCCTGTTTTCAGGGAGCACGGTCATTGCCTGTAACATCAATGCACGGTGCCAGGGAGCGCAGCGGAGCCCGCCGAGGAGCAGAGATTTCTCTAGTTGTGCTCACATCTGCTGCCTGACAGCTACCTTAATGAAAACGGTCTGGCTCATTACAGGGAGACCGTTTTGAATGAGTAATCCCATTAAAAAACACAAATTTGATTGTGAAAGGGCTGGATACAGTGAATAAAAGTTTATTGTGTATTTTTTAAAAAAAATAAAAGTTGACTGTTCTTGATGAGCAGTGCAAGATATGGGACAAGGATGAAAAATATCTGAAGCCCTTTCGCTTACTGCTACTGCCTTTTAACAGCAATGCTAAACAGGGAGTTGAATTTCACTCTCGGTTTGATCTCTGTAAAACAAACACAGCTCTTATGGCTGCAGTGAAGTGACTCTGGAGTCATACTAGCACAGCTGGGTGTCCAATCCCATTTAATAAGTGCTTCGAAAGCTGCTACAAGCCTAAATTGAAGCACATATGGATTTTTTTTGTTTGTTTTATTATTGGTTTCATTTTGTTTTGTTTTCTGGATAACAGCCTAAAAGTACATTCTGACCCGCGGTTTTAAAGATGTCTGCTCATAGATCTTTCTGCTTTGGAGGAAAAGAGTCCCTTGCTCTGTATGGTCCCTTCAGTCAGTGTTTGTATGATCTGTAACACAGAAATCACAAGACTTGGTCACAGCAGGCTCTTGTCTGGGTCAGAATCCTGACTTTGATGGTGCTGCATCACCTGCTCCGGGAGAAGGTAGAAAAATGCTCATAAAGGATAACCTGTCTTTGGGGAAACTCGTTGTTTACAAATCCCATCAATTAGTACTGGGTTACGCCTCGAAGCAGAAAGATTAATGTCTCCTGTATAATAAATCTTGACTACTGCATCTGTTTGGGGTTTCATCGGCTGTAGTAAGGCATAATCCCTTTGCTTTAAGATGGAAATTAAAAGCAATGAGAAATAAGAGGAGGTCTGTCAAGAGATTTGGGTCCCTTTCTTCCTGTCAGTTGTCACGAGGTACCCCTCTGCTCTGTGCACTGCTGGTGGGTTCGTTCCTCCAGGTTTCAGGTGTTTATTTCTGAGCTTTTGCTGCAGTCCCTGAACACTCTGCTACCTGCAGTCAGCTTAGAGCTGGGTAGGAAAGGGAATAGCAGCTTGGTGCGCTCTGACATACCTCATCCCCTACAACCCCAGAAATCAGATTTACTTTATGCCACTGTGGCATACGGCAAGATGATACCTGCTGTGGTGCATTACGTTCACCTGAGAGTTTTTTCATTTTTACTGCTTTGCCTTGCCACTGAATAAAAGCTTTTGGAGTTTGTTTCATTCCAGAAGTGAGAGCCGCTGAACAATTAATAGGATTTTAGTTCCCACTGATATTTTAATCCTCTCTGGATGTTTTGCATTGCTTCCCGTCTCTTACTGCTACTTGCAATAACTCCTTCTTTATTGACGTCTGCAAATTTAGTGATTGTGCTGTTATTTACGTTGCCTTCCGCACTGTGAGTAGAAATCCTGGCCTCACAGTAGTACTGACTTCAATAGAGCTGAAATCCCACTATTAAATGACACTGACCCTCATTTCGCTCCACTTGAGAGCTTCTCTGCAACTCATTATATCTCAGCTTTTTGTGGCTTTGAAGTGGCTCAGATTACGTGCAGTCCCCAAAATGGCTCAGACTTCGGAGAGCTGAGGTGGCTCAGTGTCTGCGTGAGGTGGGTGTTGGAGGAGAGGCACTGGGACCAGCAGCGTTGCTAACTTGGGAAAAAATACTAAACCCTGCTATTTTTGCATTTCCTTTCTATGGTTATATCCACTTCCCATCTCCCTGACTAACCGTTCAGTCTGGAGTGCCTTCTGGCTGGCTTCGTCTTCTGCATTGTCATTTATACTTGTGCTAATCAAATATAAAATGTTGCAGTGCAAAATTATGCCCTCCATCAGAGTACTAAAATTTAACAGCTAACCAAATTTTGTCACGGAGCAGTGACTAAACTTAATTTTACTTTGAGACAACTTTCAGCTGTATGATTTATCAGTGCTCTATTATTTTAATGATCTTTTGGCTTTTCTTTTTTTTTTTTTTTTTTTAACTGCATGCATCAGCGCTCAGATTCTTATTGATTTTAACTCATTTTTCACCTAGAAGACATTGTATGATTTTTTTTACAGCAGTCATGATATATTCCCTCCTATATTCTTTTTGACTGCTGGCCTTATAACTCAGTCTGAAAAACTATGATAATTCATATTTTTCCTCACTTCTTCATGGGTCAGTAGTCATTTAGATGAAGCTAGGTTAACCAGATGATCAAGTCTATAGCTTGTCATATCTGTAGCTTTCCAGATGAATATTGTAATTTTCAAAGACCTTTCTCATAAGACTTCATGTTTTTTGAAACTTCTTGACTTAGACTGTAGGAAAGTGTTCAAACATTTGTTCATACGTTAATGGATACAACACATTGTGAAACATTTTTAAGCTATACATTGCTTAAAAAAAAAATAAGGGAAAAAAAAAAGAAAAAAAAAAAAAGGAAACTGAAAAAGAAGTAATGTTTTAGTCAAAATCTGCCCAATGATTTATTCAGTTAAGTCCTGCAAGAGAGCGATTCTAGATCTTCATAACCTGAATCCAGAGATCCCCATAGTATACAGCAGGAGCTGAACTGGATGCTCTGTATGCTAATGCTTTATTTCTCTTATGTACTCTTTGTTAGGCTAAAACAACCAGTGTGATTCATCATAGCTGGCCAGATTGTTATACTTTAGTTTTTTTGAAACACAGATACCACAGCTGTTTGTTTCCAGCCCATGGCTTTTCAGAAACAATTGTTAAGTCATTTAGTAAACTCATCAGTTAATTTCCTTTAGGATCCACAGATGCATATCATCTGGATTTACTGATTTGCATACACTTCAGTTTTTCCATGTCGGACGTTGTGTTTTTTTTTCCAAAATGTTATGAAAATTTCCAACATTTTTATGAACAAGATACACTTTTCAAAAAGGCCTTCGTCCCACTTTCAAGAAGAATGTTTCAAAAGTTTCTCTTTCATTTTCTGTAGGACTAATGGATTATTCAGTGTGAGTTAAGGTGGGCAAAATTAGGAAATGCCTGTGGATGTACCAGTGATACCCAGAATAGATGTACTAAATTTGATCTCAACACAGCTTTCTGTCCTGATTCGTTCTCCTTAACTAAGATTTTTTTTTAGTCTTTCCTACTACTACTTTTTTATTCTTTCTTTTCGTAGATGTCAACAATATCCACTCTTGTCTCAACTAATCCCCCTAAAGCCAATCCAGATATAAACACAAAGTGTTTGCATACGCAACGGGACTGAACCCTCAGCCAGGGTGGAAGGTGCAAGGTCCCGTGGACTGACCCAGATTTCCAAGTGCAGATCACACCCAGCACTTAATCTCCCACTTGCTGGTTTCTGGATCATGAATTTGTCCTCTCTGTTATTTAGAGAAGTAGCTGATGAGGCACATTCAGCTGTGTTTGTCATACACCAGATGTCAGGGTCGTTAAAGTCACTCATGCTTCCTCTGCTTTAAACTCCTCGGCAGTCGGTCTGGGATAGTTCACGTGTGCACACAATCATTTGCAAACTACCCTGTAAGAGGAGGATTATTTTTTCTTTCTACATGCCTTAACTTTACACACCTTAACGTGCCTTTTTGCCCTTTCTCCCCCCACCCTTCACACATCCGCCTTTCTGTCCCGCCGTCAGGCCTCCTGTAGAAGACAGCCAGACCCTGCTGACGCCGGTGGTGAGCTGTGGGCCCCCAGGAGCGCTGCTAACCCGGCCCGTCGTGTTGACCATGCACCACTGCGCAGAACCCAACACGGACGACTGGCAGATCCACCTGAAGCACCAGGCTGCCCAGGGGCCGTGGGAGGTGAGTCTACGGGCCTCCAGCCTGCACCGGCTGTCCAAGATGCCCAGTGCCACTAGAAATGCTTTCTGGGGGCAGTCCCGGTGCCTCCTGCTGTGTTCCATGAAGCATAGCCTTCCTGCAGGATTTTGGCACTTGAGCTTTTGGTCTTGGCAGGTTATTAAGCTGAAATCATGGGGAGGGAATGAAGAGAAGAGGCAAAACAGAAAATAACAACTGAAAAGCAGTTCTCTTCCCAGGAAGAGAAGAGGCAAAATAGAAAAGAACAACTGAAACCGAAACTCAATTCCAGAAATAAGAAAATATTTTTTACAGAATACTTTCAATTCCCCTAGTTTATAGTCTGTTTGCAGGGAAATGAAAATAGTGCTGCAAATGATCCCCTGCTTCAACACCAAGACATCAACCAGCTTATTAAAATTTATAGGACTTGCATTTCTCTTCCTTTTCACTCCTAAGATGTTGGTGGAGCGCTGCTTTGACTCAGCTCGTGCAGTCAGCCCCAGCCCTGCACCCTGTTAATTTGGGCACTGCTAGGCTTGGTGAGAGAGGATGAGGATGTCTGTCGCAGGGTGGGGCGGCAGAAGGACACCACCACTGGAGCGTGAACTGATGCTTGCGGCAAGGCTCAGCCGTTCTGGCACAGGCCTGCTCTCTCGTCCTGCCTCCTGAAGAACTTGGTTGCTCCTGGGTACCTGCTGCTACCAGTTTGGTCTCACGTAATTAATTTGGCAAGGGCACCTTCTCCTCCTGGTAGGTTTTGTGAGGGCAGAGAGGCTTTTGAAGGCAGTTGGGCTGACAGCCGCCAAAAGCGGCTTGTCCAGCAGGGCCTTTGCAAGGCTCTTGCTTTGTCCCCCTGCCCGTGGCACCAGCTCTTCCTCACGCTGGGAGGGCTCACGCAGTGAACACAGGTCTGTCTGGCCAAAAAATATGCACCCTACCAGCCTGGCTCTTGGCACCACACGTGTGTTCCTTATTTGTGTCTGTGTTACTGGCATCTCTTTGTTTTCTCCTCCGTCCTCCCTGCCCTTGACAGAGAGGTTGTGTCCGGTGCCAGCACTGCAGTCAGCACTGCGGCACCTCCTTTTCTGCTCTCCAGAAGGACCATGCCACCCCTGCAAGTGTGACATGTTCACCTGCCAGAGGCACCAAGTTTAATGCCAAATCTCTGCTGTAGCCCCACTGCTACAAGCTTCAAGGCAGCCGGGTGAAAGCGAATGAGATGTGGTGCATGGGGGCTGTGCAAGAGGCAGCCACTGCTGCCCTTTCGCTCATGCTCTGTCTCAGAACCACGAAGCTCCTTGTGTTGTGTGCAAGACATTGCACGCAGGGTTGAGTGAAGTTGGCAGGAGAGCTGGTTTCTTCTGAGCACAGGGAGGAGGCTGTTTGCATTCAGGCTGTATGTATTTTTTTCTTCACCCGGCAGTCTCAACACGGAGGATTATTCTGATGAAGCAGCAGGTGATATTTCATGTAGATGTGGCATTCGGCCATCGTAGAGGTTACTTCGCTTCCTTGAGTTGTTATAACACCTTATTGTCATGCTTAGGAAGTGAAGGACAGTTATTTATTTATATTTATTATCTGATTAATCTAACATGCAGGTAGCAGGGACTTGGAGCATCCTACAGGCTTGAAAGGGGTTTCCAAGTAAAGCAACTCTGAGAGGTCAGGATCTTTAATGTGGCCTCTTTCTCCCTTAGGATGTGGTGGTAGTCGGGGAGGAAAACTTCACCACCCCATGCTACATCCAGCTGGACCCTGAGGCCTGCCATATCCTGACAGAGACCCTCAGCACGTACGCCTTGGTGGGACAGTCCATCACCAAAGCAGCAGCCAAACGTCTCAAACTGGCCATCTTCGGACCACTGTCCTGCTCTTCGCTGGAGTACAACATCCGCGTCTACTGCCTCGATGACACGCAGGATGCCCTTAAGGTGGTTGTTGCTCTCATGCTCGCTTTTCCTCTCTCATCCTAGCAAAGCAGTGACTAGCCCCTCTGCTGCATGTGTTTCTTTTCCATAGATTATTTTTCTGATTAGAAGAAAAGCCTGACAACAAGCTGCTGTTCTACAGTTTAACCCCCGCACACTATAAATTGTCCTTTGCACAGGGATCTCACACACGCCAAACTGTTTTCCACCTGCCAGCATTTTTTCCTTTGTTTACCTGTATCATATCCTGAATCCTAAGATTTTTGCATTATTAAAAGGCCATAAGGTACACCGGGCTTCATTCGTTATTCATGTATTTTTAATGCTAAGTGCCAGCTCCCCAGAGATGGGGAAACATATAAATGCCTCTTTGTAAATAGTTGATAATGATAAAAGAAGCTTCTGGGCTGTTAATCACTGCCTGCTTTCATACTGCTTCATTACACCTTTTCGTGTGCAGTATTTTGTGTTGGGAATTTGCCACTAAAATAAATCGAAGCTGTTGCTTTCTGTAACTGTACACCTTACCCTCACTGCATAATTCTGGCGTTCTCGCACACGCACGCACGTCCTCCCTCACATACAGATGAGCAGATAGATAAACATACTTGCTATTTCTCTTTATAAATACGTGTATTTATACAGATGGTATCTATAATAGATGCACTCATAAAATATGTAGCTCCAACTGCACATGTAAGATTGGAGGTTATTAAAAGGTGTTTGTCTTTTTTTTTTCCTTCAAGCATAGCCAGTGCGACTTCCCAAATGTTTCTTTGCAGCAAAACAAGCTCACTCTAAGCAGAGCCATCCTTGTGCCGTGCACGAGTTCGTCATATCAGCGCCGTGTGGGAACTGCTCAGACATAAGCCCCCACAGGCTGCTGGGGAGATGTTCTTGTTTTTCAGTGCACTGGCCTCCATCACTGCAAATGCCACCGTCCCTTTTCATCCCAAATACTGCCCAATTCCAAGGCCCTGCCTGCTCTTTGTGGCGGGGACACTAGGGGCATTTTCTCTATAAATAAGAAATTTTCATCCCCAAAAGTGGGAAGGATCTTTTGTACCGATCAAGTGGAAATGCTTCGAAAGTCATGAGGGCTTTATGGCTGTGCTTTTCGGGCCCTGTGCTGTGTAATAAGATTTTCCAGGGGTCCATCCTGCCTGAGGGAATAATAAGTGACTTGGCAGGGCCTTGAACAGATAGTGATTGCAGTCAGAGCTGGGCCAATTGGATTACGTGTTACTCAAGAGTTGTTGGCTTGTTTCTAATAGACTGCAGGGAACATTGCAGGGTAACGTTAATCCAATTCAGAGAGCAGAAAGGATCAGGAGAGGCGCTGAGTAACATAACTGAAAACCATCTTTCACTTGAGAAGCTGCATTGAACGTCTGGGAAAGGAGCTGGCCAATTCTTGGGCTTCAGCTGCAGGTTAAGTGAGCTTGTAATTTGGGGGGGAAAGTGTCACTAAGCAAAGCTGAGTGGCCACTTTCATGCTGGAACCTATCACTTCTTTTTAATTCTCTTCCTCTTGGCATTTTCACCCCAAGACTGGATGGCCACACACACAAGCTGCTGTACACTGGGTTCAAGACCAAGATAGCTGGGGCTTGCAGAACAAGCACAAGTACTTCAAAGAGCCGGAGCACCTCTGCTGTGAATAGAGGCTGAGGGAGCTGGGGTTGTTCAGCCAGGAGAAGAGAAGTCTCTGGGGAGACCTTATAGTGGTCTTCTAGTACCTAAAGGGGGCCTCCAGGAGAGCTGGGGAGGGACTCTTGGTCAGGGGCTGGGGGAATAGGACAAGGGGGAATGTCTTTAAACTGTAAAGAGAGGAGATTTAAAGTAGATACAAGGAAAAAATTCTTTACTCTGGGTGGTGATGCAGTCAAACAGGCTGCCCAGAGAAGCTGTGGATGTCCCATCCCTGGAGGTGTTCAAGGCCAGGCTGGATGGGGCTTTGGGCAGCCTGGGCTGGTGGGAGGTGTCCCTGCCCATGGCAGGGGATGGAGGTGGATGGTCTTTAAAGTCCCTTCCAACCCAAACCATTCTGTGATTCTGTGATTCTACTTGCTGGCCATAATGTGTTTTGAAGCTATAACTTACATTTTTTCTGGAAATAAAAGGTTTGGGGAAGGTGAAAGTTAAAACCAAATCTAGTAAGCCAGTTCTAGGTGAAAGGGTTGAGCATGCTGATGGTTGTGGCTGGGATGAAGTTCATTTTCTTCATAGCAACCTGTAGGGTGTGATGTTTTTAGCTGTCTACCAGGCTTAACAGGCGAGGAAGCTGCCTGAACCAGGCAAGCTGCTGGCCATGGAGGGCAAGGTGTGCAAATGGGGCTGCCCTGGGCAAGGCAAGGCCAGGGAACGAGAAGCAGTGTGAGATGTTGCTCATCATTATGTATTTATTCTAATAGGCAACTGAATGCATTCTGTTGTTATTTACAGCTAGGAATGAGTGTGCCATATGCTGAATGGGTCCTAGCAGCCACCCAAGAAAGACAAGCAGTTGCTGTATATAAAACACAGCATTTATCCCGCAGGTTTTACCCTCTGTGCAGAGTAACAGTTCACTGCCGAACCTCCAGAGCTCATGGTGCAGCCGGGAAGTGCAAAGACTCGGTGAAAATAATGGCTGGGTTATTGTGGGAGAAGCTTGTTTGGTTTGCTGGGGTTGGGAAGCCAGACAGCCCCAGCACTGTGGCCCTGTGGAAACCCAGGCCATGGACTGTGATACCCAGATGGGATGCTCACAGAAGAGCTTTTTGGGGAAGAGTGAGGCACTAGCCTCTTTTTTAAGGCACTTAAAGGGGGATGCCCTAACTAGTTTGTTGTAAACAAGTTAATAATATCATAGCTACAAAGAAATCCTGCTGATTTATTCCCATCTATTTATTCACGTATGGCTTTGAGATTGAGCTGGCTGAGCTGGGTGGGGTGGCTGAGCAGCCAGGCATACCAGGGGTAAGTGAATTATTTAGGCTGTAGCAGGGTGGCTTCCCCCAGCCTGCTTCATGCTGTGCAGTAACAGTTCTCCAAAAAAAAAAAAATCATAACAGACATGTCATCTTCTCTCAGTTATTTAATACATATTTGTCCCTCTAACAAAGATGCCTTTTTTGTTGCATGCTTGTGCTCCGTTAACAAGGAAGCTATTTCCAAATACAGGCCGTGGTTGTGTCAGTGCTGCTGTTGAGGGAGCAATGTCTTGTGCAGTTCTCTCCTGAGAAGAGCATAGGGCACAAGGCCTAGCTCGCAGGGGAGGCAAGAGGCGATGGGAGGGGTGGCAGGAGCCACCACAGCGTGGGATGAGTGATGTTCAGGTCAGCTTTCAGCTCATGAGGGAAATGGAGGTGCCAGCCAAGAGGATGAGCACTGCTCTAAATGAAACACCGTATGGCTCGAGCTCACCAGCAGGTCTTAAGGGCCTTGAGAATGGTGATGGTGGCTCCAAATTAATCCTGAATTAATTAGCTGAGCAGCAATGGGAGAAGCGTGGGCTTCCAGTCGGAGAGGTTACGGTGAGCCAGAGTGGCTACTGATGATAGGATATTGACACCAGGCACCCAGATCTGCGATGCTGAGATATTTGTCCCCACGGCAGCACAGCCCCGAGGCTGGCCGCGGGTGGAGAGCGGTAGCTGGCAATTAGCGCACATGGTGCCGCCAGCCTTCTGGTCATTCCAGGGAGGTAATTTGGACATAATGAAGATCTACAGTAATCAGATAATTGCTATCGATTGCTCTTTAGACGTCTTGACGAGGTAATTAGGGGGCACTGGAACTGACTCGTTGGCGTAACCTTAATCTAAAAGGTTTCCTGATTCTCTCTCTTTGCCGCTAATGGCTGATAAGCAAACATTGTTTTAGCTTTGGGATCTCTCAGGTACTGGGCTCACTGGGGACATAGGCTTTTCTTTTATGCTAACTAGATGCCAAACGAGATCAAGAGTAGCTTGTTTCACCCTTAGCTAAATCAGAGGCTCCTTTAGTTAGCCTGGGCTAGCATCCCGGTTTTGTGTGCCCCTGCACTCCTTGCGTGTGTTCACTCTGTATGTGATTGGCTTTGGCTGTGTGAGACTGCTTGTTTGGCTGGCTCTCGTAATTAAATATGACTGAGTTTGGCAGTGTTTGTTTCTAATGAAGCTCATGTAGGTGCCTTTGTACTGGCTCCTTCCATGTGGATTACAATTAGGCTGTTTCTCTGTAGACAACAGTCCACTGTGGTCTCATTAGATAGAGGCATGTCTTTATTTTTAGCTGCAGAAAATGACCAAGCTCTTGGCTTACTAGGTTTTAATTACACAATCAATATCTCAGCAACCCTGAACCTATGTATTTGTATGTACAAAATGCTATGTCATCGTGTCTTGCTCTTGTTTTGATGCCATCCTGCTCAATGGTTAGTCTTGGAGTAGGCATCTGTACGGATCTGTCACAGAGCAGCTTGCCAGGAGGCTGCCAGATGCAGGACCAGCAGCATCCACAGGTCCCATATCAGCAGGACCTATGCAAATAAGAACTTCCTGAAGCAAAATAGTAAAGATGCTTTAGAAATCCAGTTTGGTGAGCAATGGAGAAGATGGATATATCTCCATATCCAAACAGTATGCAAAATCTTTGCATTCAGTATCATTACATGCAGATAAGATTGCTGTGCCTCCGACACGACAGGTGTCTCCAAAAGGAGAAAAGGCTGCCTGTATCCCTCCTGGGCTGCTGTTGTGTGATGAAGACAAGGAGATTATCCTTAGATCCACTAGCGCAAGTTGCAGGGAAATGTGAAGCCATGCAGCATCTGTGCATGTTTTATCTAGCATACAAGTTATAGCATCCACAGCAGTCAGACTTGAGGAATCAGCAGACCAGTGTTGACATCTTAATGTTGTCTTGGCACAACCTGACCACTTTTCTTCTTGTTACTGCCGTCCTGCAGGAGGTCCTCCAGCTCGAGCGGCAGATGGGCGGGCAGCTCTTGGAGGAACCCAAAACTTTGCATTTTAAGGGAAGCACCCACAACCTCCGCTTGTCCATTCATGACATTGCCCACTCTCTCTGGAAGAGCAAACTGCTGGCTAAATACCAGGTGAGCATCACAAACGTTGCATCCTAGTGGGGAGGCTTAAAGAAATACAGTGACACATGGTTTAAAAAACCATGTGGACATTTTTTTCCCTGGACCATCTGCAGTGCCAGCATGACTGGCACTGTCCAGCTCCAGTCATACAGCACCTGTGCCCTGGTCCTGCGAGGTGCCCCGCTCCCCTCTTCTCAAGGCCATGTGGGAGCTGAGCCAATCCCTGACTGAAAAGAGATTGTGGAAAATGAGTGATACTTTAAAAAAAAAAAACCCCCCTTAATCTTTTTTTTTTTTTTTTTTTACCTTCCTGCTTTTCTCCTGCAGGAGATTTCTTTTTACCACATCTGGAGCGGGTGCCAGAGGAACCTGCACTGCACCTTCACTCTGGAAAGGTTCAGCCTCAATACCCTGGAGCTGGTCTGCAAACTCTGCGTGCGGCAAGTTGAAGGAGAAGGGCAGATCTTCCAGCTGAACTGCTCCGTGTCAGAGGTAAGAGACATCAGTGTGTAAAGATGGGAGGGCTAAGGATGTATAGCCCTTCCCATTGCCACCTGGTTTGTACTTCCCATTTTCTTCCCAAATGACGAGACGAATAGGAGTGGATTAAGCTGTCGCTTTGTATCTCCTCTTGCATTTTCCCTTAGTTTCTCTCTGTATCCTCTCATCTGGCATGGAGCATCCCCCCTCGAGGAGGGAGGCAGTGACGGTCTCCCTGCTAGCACCCCCTTTCAGTGTCTGCGTGGAGGAGCTCTTTGCCTACCACTCCCTAATGCCTCTCACAAAGCACTGTGTGGTCCTGGCTCCCAGACAGGGAATACCAGATGGTCTACTTGCAACAGACTTTTCCCCTCAGACTTTGCTACCGCTACAAATCATGGCTATTATCTTTGACAGTTCTTCTTTTGCTGGCTGACATTTTCCAGTAGAAAAATGATCATAAGTTTTGGAGCATCTTTGCCATAGCTGAAAAGTTTTAGCTCCTTGGGGCAGCGGAGCTTAGAGATGAGAAACAGTGATGCATTCAGGTGTGAAGCAGCATCGACTTCAGTGGATGTGCTGGTGGCTTTTGTGCCTGGTACCTCCTGGTGCTGCCTTGATTTTGAGGTCACGACCATCCCTTAGCTGCTACTGGGCCAACACAGAGAAACGGAATGGAATTGCATTATAAACTGCCCCAGGTCCCAAAAGCTCATTCGCCCTGCTCGAAGGCTGCTCCCTTCTCTTTATAAAGATTTAGTGTTAGGCAAAATGCATTTGGGAATTTAAAACTCCTCCCACAGCAAACCTAGATCACATCCTTATCTTTTATCACTTCTGTCTGCTATTTACCCTCCTAATTTATTTTCATCTGTCTCCAAATCCGTTTGAAAATGAGTCGCTAGGTAGATAGCAGAGGAGGCATACTTGGAGGCATCCTTACCACCCGGTTCGAGTAGTTCATCCTGCGGCACCAGTACCTCAGTGGCCACTGACTCGGGAAGGGCTGGGAGGTGACAGACAAAAGTTACTGGTGGTGCAGGGCCCCAGCGGTGTGTGTCATTACCCATAACATCTGCTTGGTTATTGGGTGTAAAGCTACATATTCAGCTGGGGACAACACAGCATTGAAGACAGATGGTAAAACAAGTATCATAAACAATTATTGTAATAAGTGCTGCATTGAGGTAATCTCTAATTTAACCTAACAGAGAAGAGAAAGAACTGAGAGTAACCTTAATGAAATGCAAATACAGACTATAATCATCTTCAGCTGCTTCTGGGTAATAGGGCCTGGTAATAGATTCAGGGGAAACGGGATAATATTCTTGTCTTGTGCTGTGATCGCATCCATCAGGGATGAATAGAGGGAGGGAATAATATCGCTGTTATCAAGGCTGCCCATTGCAAAATTGCTCCTTGTGATTGACACCAACTGATATTCCCAAGCCCAAATGAGGACCTTGGGGTGCTCAGGGCTGGTAAGCAGGATTGGGTCAACTTCTACCAATAATAATAATGATAAATACTAAAAAAAACACAAAATCTCAGCTTGTTTGATGGCAGAAATCACCTGGAAAAGCATTAGGAAACTGAACTGTGGCTCCTCACAGTTTCTTCTGGTGCCTAGGTCACCACTACAGTGTCTCAGTGTGTCAATTGCCTGCCGAGGCCAGGAATAAAAAGGGAAGGTGGACTGTCTGTGATGCTAACATCCACCACCCTGTAGCTGCAGCCACTGACCCACCAGCACAGGTGAGCTTAGAGGCAGCTGTGGTGGCATCTGTGTCCTTTTGCCAGCTCCCGGGCAGCCCCTGCTGCTGGAGGAGGAGGAGGAGGAGGAGGAGGAGGACAACTCATGGCCTGAAATGCTGGGGCTGGCCAGGCCAGCTTGCAAGGCAGGGCATTGCCTGATGTTGAGACAGTTTCAGGTTTTATGGTGCCTTCCCAGAAGCCAGTTTGACACGGAACAGCCAGACAGCTCAAGGAGGAACAAACAAATTGACATTTAAGGACAAGCGTTTTGCTTCCCTCCAGCAGAGGCAGGGACAAAGCTGCTTCCCCTGTTTCTGCCAGCATCACCTCAGGCTGGTCGCACTGCAAATGAGAGAAATTGAAAACATAAATAGGAGCTGTGGAAGGAGAGCAAGTCACTCCTGCCTCTTTTTCCAGGCTTCTTCCCCAAATAATTAACCAGCTCTCGTTGACCTCGGAGAGATTATTTTTTCACCCTAGCCAGGAAAAGTTCAGCTCTGCCCTGGTAGTAATAATTTGCTCTGAAATGTGTCAAAGTGCTTGATCTTTATTTCCAGAAAGTGATTAATTAAGCCAGGCACAATGCTGTCTAGCTACAGTAATCTTTGCCCCCCAAAATTAAAATAAAATAAAAATCTGCTGTCTACCCAAAGCTGACTATAAATATTTCTCTTTTTTCTGCTAACATCTGCTTGACTGACAGAGCGCTGCTGCCCCTCTAATGCAAGTAAAAGCAATGAGTCTTAGAGGGGACACTTCTGTGATCGTTTTGGCATTCAGCAGCAAAACTGCTGGAGGCTTTTTGTTATTTTTGTTTTGTTTTGATGTTGTTGGTTTTTTTTTTTTTTGGTGTGCTTGTTTTGGTGTTGTTGTGTTTTTTTTTTTTCCCTTCTTTCCACCCTCAGGAGCCAACTGGCATCGATTACCCCGTCATGGACTCAGCAGGCACCATCACCACGATAGTTGGCCCCAACGCATTCAGCATCCCCCTCCCGATCCGGCAGAAGCTCTGCAGCAGCCTGGACGCACCCCAGACCAGGGGCCATGACTGGAGGATGCTGGCCCACAAGCTGAAACTGGACAGGTGAGCAGGGTCAAGCTTCAACTCCCTCAGAGGTGTGTGCCCAGAGGGGCCCCAGAAAAGCCTCGCTGATCTGAGTGACAGCAGATGTACCTACAGGCTGGTCGGAATGATCACACACGGGATGAGCACCTTGACAGTGCTGGGGACGGTCTGAACCTGGACGAATCTGGGTATAAATTCATGCAGCTGAAAAAAAATAAAAACAAGTCTCCTTTTGGCCTGTTGCAGGTATCTAAATTATTTTGCTACGAAATCGAGTCCCACCGGGGTGATCCTGGATCTCTGGGAAGCCCAGAATTTCCCCGACGGCAACCTGAGCATGCTGGCGGCAGTTCTGGAAGAAATGGGAAGACACGAAACCGTGGTTTCTTTGGCAGCAGAAGGAAATTACTGATGCAGCCTTGGCGTGAACAGGAAGGACAGACACAGGGAGCGGTAAAGCCCTGTTATTGCAAACGAAAATTGAAATGAAAACCCAGACCAATGAGTTACACAAGAGACATTTCAGAGAAGCAAGCAAGCAAACAAACAGAAAAAAAATATACAGCCCTGACCTTCACATGTGCTCTCCTTGTACATTATCACAGGATCTAAGAGAAATCATGCAAAGTTGTACCTTGAAAATATAAATCAACCTAATGTTCCTCTTGGCTTGGCTGTACACTGCTTGGTACAGGATTTTACAGTTTCCTAGGAAACGCTTTTTATTGCTATCCAGATATATGGATAAACTTTCTTAACAATCCCAGTTTCTATGGATGTTGTTTACATCAAATTCTGGACAGGGGTAAGGAGACTGTCCATGGCTCTTTGTATTTTTTGTTTAAAGCCATTCTAGACAAGGCTGTGGACAGTTGGTTGTGGCTATTTCAGATTATTGGTTTCTGGTGAATTCAGATTTTTGGCTACAATTCCACGCATCGATTGTCTCACAATGATCCTCCTGTCATTATTCTGTTTCCTAGACCTACCTGTAAAAAAAAAAAAAAAAAAGAAAAAAAAAAAAGAAAAAAAATCTGTGTTTAAGACATGTGCATCTGGAAAGCAGGTACTCTGGGTGCTAAGCAGGAACACAGGTACCGGTCCCATCCTTCCCCGAGGGAGCCCCACTGAGCTGTTGTGGAAAATGGCTGTTGGGCAGTGGGGACTGTAGGATAGGAGTCACTTTTTCTCAATTCAAAGTGTAACCAGACCCTTTCTACCCCTTTGTGATAGGTGGAGCCAGATATGCAATTCCGAGTAGTTGGGGGGGGAGGGGGAAAGAAACCCAGAAAAAAAAAATTAAAAAGAACATTTGCTATGATAATTATTTACTAATTAGTATCTAGTGCAAGGATTATAATGATTATTATTATTATCATTATTACTTTATTTGTAGTTCTGTCAGCAGCAGGATGAGTTGCTCCCATTTTTATTGAGCCTGTTATTCCCTTCCTGAAGGTCTTCTAAGACACCGTCTGTCATTCCCCTTTCTCCAGCCAGCCTCCAAAGTCCTCTGCCGGCCCACAAGGGTCGCTCACCCCGGGCTGTCCTTGCTGTGCTCAATGCCTGCCACAAGGGTGGTGATGCTTCACTGAAGTCACTGAGCTGTGCCCCTCCCTGCAGGACATTTGGCACCACCCCGATCTGCTGTCCTGGGAGCAGTCCTGGCCCTAAGTGGCTGGGGTGTCTTGCTTGGCCCCGTCCGTCCTCCCAGTCCAAATACACTGAGCCCACCGGTACCACAAAGGCACGCAACACAGGGAGGTGCCGATGCTGACCGCCCGATTTGTGTGCTCCGCGTGGCCTCCGTATGCCTTTTGTATTATCCCACCGGCAGCGTTTGTCCCTCTGCCACGTCCCTCCTGGGCACCGCAAACAGGAGCTTGGCAAAAGGAGCTACCTATTGCTTCTATCAGTTGTCACTGCAAACAGATTTCATTTTCTGCTCCGTGAAAAGACTGGCTGCTTCGCATCGCAGTGCTTTTACTGCCAGCCCTGGTTGTCCTCTGCCCACTTCCCTCCCCAGCCCACCCGCTCCAAACATGTTCCCACTTCATGGTCCTCCTCAGACCTGAGCTGCTGGTTTTTGTTGTTGGATATATATATTTTTTGTGTCATTTTGTGTGTGTCTTGTTCCTTTGCTTTTCCCAAGGCTTTCAAAACTGCGCTTTTAAAGGTAACTTTGAAAATGTCATTGGTCAAAATGAAAGGGAAATTTCATCTGACCTTTTTCCCGTTTGACATTTCCATAGGCTTGGGATGTTTTGTTTTTAATTTCTCAGCTCCCTGACACCAGTGGTGCTTTCATTACACGCTGGGCAGTGTTCACAAAGCACTCTTTTTCTCAGCAGTTACCCAGCAGCAGCTAGCAAACCAGACTTCCAGTCAAATCCAGGGACCAGAGGACATAAATTTTAACTTTCCACATCAGTTGAAAGTTGCACATTTTGCCTGTGTAATCCCCTCCTTCTGTGGACACGGAGATGCCAAGGGCATCCTCTCCACAAACATCCACTTAGTTTTTCACCTTGGGCAGCTAATGCAGCGCTCTGCAATGCTAATGGAAATCTTGCTTTCAACTTCAAGAGGCTTCGACTGGGGCTTCCAGCTCTGCGCTTTTCCTGCAGCTTTTTACCCTTCTTGGAGCTCTAATATGGCTCCAGGTCTTAGCTTTTCTCCCTCCTGTGCCCTGTTCAGGTGTAACTACTTGTATCTAGTGCGTGCTTCTTCGCCATTCCCGTGCATTCTTCCCGTGTGACTCCTCTTCAAGGGCAGGTGCATGATCTTAACTTTCAGCTCCTTCCCCTTTTCATCTCAGTCTGTTATCTGGCGTCCAGGCTCACTTGTACTCCCTGTGTACACTGTGTTATTTTGCTAGGTGGGAAACGTGTGCTCCCTTCTCCCTGGGGCCTTGCAGAGAAGTGTCCCATAGCTATCTCTATCACCTCACGACGATGCTCCTTTGGCCAGCTATCTGACCTGTCCCACCTCCCGTACGCTCTTCAAGGGAAATCGATGATTAATATTCTTCAAATATTCTGAATCTGGGGCATTACCCTCCTATTGCTCTAAAAGGGATTTAGATGGAGGGAGGAGCATCCACAGAGAATGGCAGTGGAGGACATCACGGAGAGATGGAGCAGGTCTTCTTCCATCCTGCCTGCTCAGAAACCTTCCCTTGCCTGCTGCTGGCCCAGGACAGTTTCTCCCTCCCCTGCTCCGTCAGCCTTTGCAGGGACCACTCGAGCTGCCCCTCTGCAGACCCACATCTCATCGCAGCAGCTCTGCCATCGCTGCTCACATGAGCTCCCACCCCAGCTAAAGCTCCCCGCACTCATTCTTCTTCTTTTTCAATTTCTTCCGAGGCCAAGCCTCGCAGCAGGGTGCGCAGCTGGGGGAGAGGGCTTTGGGACGGGGCTTTGGACCCCCTGGTGTCCCCCCAAGGAAGGAGAGAGGGGAGCAGGGCCAGCCAGCCGTGCTGGTGGTGGCTCTGCCCGAAGTGCGTGGACACACTGCCATCTCGTGGGGCAGCGCCCGATCGCGACCACGGCTTCGTTGGCCGGAGAGACATCGTCCCGGCAAGACGGGGCTTCCCCTGGGACGGGCTCTTCCAAGTGGCCCATCGGTTTGGCAGACAGGACCAGCTCCTGCGAGTTGTTGTAACGTTGTTTTGTGTCAGGTGAGCACGTTTGGTTTAGAAAATGACTGCAGGCTTCTTATCCTCCAGTTGTTGCTACTTTTTTTTTTTTTTTTTTTTTTAAGAGCTTATCCTTTCGGTTGTCCACCCTCGGTTGCGTGCCGTAGCAGCTTTGCTGCTCTTCACACCATCTCTTTGTTACATGTTGATTGCTAGTGATATAAATAATATATATATTATATATAAATATATATAAAATATCTACTGACTTCAAGGAAAACCTTTCATTTCTGAGTTAGAAACACTATTGGAGGCAGTCCTTTTTCACCTGATTTTCTTCGGTTCTTCTTGTGTTGTGTTCTTGTAAAGGTGGCTATCAGTGTGTAGGGTAAGTTTGGGTTTGGTTTTGGTTTGTTTTGTTTTGTTTTTTTTTTTTTTTAAAAAAAAAAACTGATCACAGCCAATCCATTGTATCACACCAAACAGTGCAAGTCCTAAGTACTGTTTTAATGACTCCTGAAAGTTCTGAGGCAGTGAGGGTCTCTTGTGTCAAGATTTGCTTCCATGGGAGACTAAGACTCTTTTCTGAATCGCTGACAGAAATGCAGACACTCATGAGACATGTTGGAGTCTGGGATGCGCACAGAGCAAAACATGTCTGTTCCTTGGGTTTCTCGCTATTTCTGTTGCTTACATATAGAATAAATGTATTTACATGCTGTAAGCCCGTCATTGTGGACAGTGTCCTAATGTCTCGTATTGCTACCTAAAATAGTTTATTTTGGGTTCTCCTTTTCTTCTTGTTCTGGGGGGCGGGGTGGAATGGGGCAGGGAGGGGAGGGGGGCCTTTAGACCATTGTATGCTCTAGCCAAGTAGGTACCGCAGCCCTGAGGTTAATTTTAAGCAAGATGATACTGTTGATTTTTTTTTGCTCCCGTGGCCAGGGCACTTTGTCAACTATCTTACTGTTGTCAACTGTTCAGAAGCCTTTTCAAGTATCACTCTGGCTCTCATCTGGCCCCAGAGTGAATAATTGTTTGCAGGCTGGTTTGCTTAATATCAGGTGGTGCAGAGATGAAAACCAAACCTTTGGCCCTTCTCCCACAAGGGCTCCAATGAGGTATTGACTTTGGAGTCACCATCACAATCCATTCCTAGCCTGTGTGTTAAAGCTTGCGTTCATAAATTTAGCTGCATTGCAGGTTTTTAAGTGCTGAAGCATGTATCTTTGACATTCTTTGTCGTGGGATTCTCAGAGAAATGCAGTGTGTGTATGTGTATGATATATATACATACAGAGAGAAGAGAAAATAAAGGACACCTACTGCTGGAGGCTTTTAGCTCTGATGTGAGTCGTGGGCATCTTCTTATGAACAACTTTTTCTTGTGAAGGAGAAAATTTAGTGCGGTATCATCACTGCAAAGTCATTTAGGCAGTGCTGTAAGAGCCAACAGTGTGAAAACTGGCAAAGAAATAGAGTTGGATTTGAACCAAAGCCACAGAAATGAGCCCTCAAGTTTGGTAGGTCAAGCTCCTTGCTTGAAAGAGGATCATGCAGTCTATTTACTTACTTGTCCTTTAAGCTTGGCACCTGTTCCCTGAAATCTGAAAAAAATCCCTTTATCTGGAAGTCCTTTGATAAGCTCCGACTGTACAAAAAAGCAATGATAATTCAGAGTTCCCCCTAACCTCTGTCACTGAATAGGTATGTCACATTTTCTGTGATGCTTATTAAGTGTATTTAATAGTGGTTTAGTCCCCTCAGCTGTTTACAAAGAAACTAATTATTGTGTGCACTGTACCCAAGGCCTTTTCTCCAAAAGCATCCCATAGCCGTGGCAGGCAAGTAGCTTCTAGAAGGCCGTGGAGAAGCATGATGTCACGTGTAATCACGCAGGGACATCCCGCAGTGGTGAGGTGCTTCTCTGAGGGCTCACGCGCTGGTCTCCAGCTGCTGGCTTGCAGCTGGTGGGACAATAGCCCATAGATGAGAAAAGCTTGCACAGCCTCTTTGGTTGCTGCCAGCTGGCTCTTGCTACAGCTTGCCAGTAAATTTTGAGAGCTTAAACAATAGGAATAAAAAGCAAAATCAGTCTGGAAAGTAAACAAAATTAGAAAGAATAAGGAGAAAAACAGCCTTCTCCCATCAAGCTTGCAAGTCACCTTGCAAAAACACCCCCCCCAAAGAGTGAGTCCATGCCCTACGTCTAAGCAGGGTGTGTAACGCAGTTGAGAAGTTATGGCATTAACATTTCAGTACACCTGTGTGGTCAACTCGTTTGCTAACATATGTTCTGTCTGTTAACGTTGAAGAGTACAAAGACTGTACTTTTGGTACCTTTCTAAAGCATGGAAGGAGGGCCCATAAGAAATAACAAGCCTGTGCGACCCAGGCCGAGATGTATTACGTTTCTCCCTCCTGTTCACGTGTCTCAGCTTTGCAGCTCTGCCAGGGTTTGTGGGATTTGTTTTCTTTGCTACACAGACATGGAGAACTATTTTGGTTTTGATTTCCCTATTGCTGTATCTTCTATGCAACTCCTTTTCTAAAGACTTACTACCAGAGAAGTGCTAGCCATTGCATTATTTGTATTGCTGTACAGTGGAGGTGTGGTTTACTAGTTCTGAGTGTGCCTCTTACCCCCCTCCCTTTTTCTCCTTCCCTCTGTTTGTAAATGCCTGCATTTATTCTGTCAGCCTGACATGTACAAAGTGTAAGAAAGAATTTTTAAACAGGTAATAAATTATATTTATAAGCAACTGGAAAAAAAAATACACCACTACCTTGTGTTCAATTGTTTAGTTCCTGGAAGCTTGGAAGGAATGAGGAGCCTTTTATTTAGTTTATTTAAAAAAAAAAATCTGCTCAAAAGAAATGCTTCTGTGCATAAAATGTCTTTGTGATGCAGTCTTTCTTGTAACATGCTGTTCAGGACAGGAGCTCTCAACTCAAGCCAATCTTCCCATGGAAAACAGACTAAGACCCAGGGAAGAACCACCCCAGGTAATGTTCTTGGGGGTTTTCATTTCATTGTCACAGTCAAAGGCGGAGAAAAGCAACAGACAGGAAAACACATCCTCAGGTGCTGAGCTGGCTGCCTGGTGAGCCCAACACTGCCCTCCTCACCTCCAGTGCTTTGGTTATGGACATGAGACGCCCAGCACAAAGGCAGCAGCCCAGGAGGCAAATTAAAACCAGTGTGGGTACTTCTGTCTAGTGGACACCTGTTCGTGTCCAAGTTAGATGGTTATAGTGGCCAAATACTGATTTTCATCACTCTCGCACCCGCCCCCCACTATCAGAGATGGTTGTTTCTCACCAGCCTTGTTAGACATGTTGTGCTCAGTATTAAATTGTATAAATTTGCAAGAGATGATTCCTAGCATAGCCACATGGCTGCTCCTCCATGGGGTGGCAGTGGGGAAATGGTCCTCTACTGCCAACAGCTCCTTGGTGGTGGGTGAGCTACAGGCTGAGGAACTCACCTTGCCCACAACAGGGGTGATATAGGGGCCTATGTGCAAAATCAAAACACAGCCAACAACCCAAAAAGATGGGAAGTTGTCAATCAGCATATGAGCCCGGCCCCGAAGGCCAGCTGGAATAGGCCACACCTTTAAAATAACCAGTCTCCCTTGTGCTTGGATTACAGAAAGCTTTTCCTGGGGTTTAAGGTGTCTTTATTTATTCATCTTTCCTCCTATAGACATTGCTAATGTGATCTCCAGTGGTGGCCAGGGTGCTCAGGCTGCTCTGCCTATGTGGGACACCACTGTGAAGCCTGAAGTCCCCACAAGGCCACCAGTGGGGGGATGGCTTCTCCGTTTCCCGGCTTCTCTGCTAAAAGTGGGATGTGGGCAATCCGCCTGCTGGCTCCTGCAGTAACTCTCTGCGGGAGGCTGGGTGCAGCCCTGGCTCGCGTGGTTTCCCTTGCAGCGGTCAGGGCCAGAGCTGGGGCCTGGCAGGACCGGCCTGTTACGGAGCCAAGGCCCAACACTGACTGCAGGCAAAGCACTGGGCACTGCTGAGGCACATGGAGGACAGCACAAGCTCCAGTGACGTGTTTACTCTGTCCAAAAGCCGCTGGACCTTTGGCAGTGTGGAAGGAGAACTGTTCACCCTTCTCTTTTAATCTTACGATTATCCTCTCTGTCACAGGAAGTGGTAGATTACATATGACAGGACGTGTGGCCACAAAAGGAGGATCAGTATCCTCAGGGGCATGGGGAATAACTTCTGTGGTAATTTTGGTAACGAAAGCTGAGCTGCAGGCAGGGCTTATTTCTGTGCAGGCGATGAAGATGCCTGCTTTGGATACCAGTCACTGCCTGTATATTTCATGGAGTCTGACAGATTTCTCTTCCAGTTTTCCCTTTGCATGTTTAGCTTTCACAGAAGACAAGCTCCTTTCCTGTCATACCACTATTCCTGTCCTGTCTGTGTGTACTACTGAGCTTGAATTTTCCTGCGGTTTTTGACATCACTGTATCAGCTGCAGCTTGCAGGCTCTGCACTGTCCAAGCAGTTTCTTCCTTATCTAGAGAGATTTTTCCTTGAGGTACCTCATCTCTGGGTATTTTTCTTGAGACTCCTGGGAAGGTCTGTTCTTGGTGTTTCTGTATTTGAAGGTGGGACTGCAACTCTCCTTGCAAAAGGCACAAGGGAGCTGAGCGCCAGTTTTGGCTGGGGACAGTAGCATGACGCTGTCAACCATGAATGAAAGCAGGACAGTCCCAGCAACACCTGCAGCTGAAGAAGATTTAAGCACAAATACAGGCTGGGTGGAGAATGGATTGAGAACAGCCTCGAGGAGAAGGACCTGAGGGTGAAGGTTGATGAGAAGCTCAACATGAGCTGGCAATGTGCACTTTTAGCCCAGAAAGCCAACCTTATCCTGGGCTGCATCAAAAGTGTGGCCTGCAGGGCGAGGGAGGTGATTCTTCTCTACTCAGAGCTTCCTGGAGGGCTGCATTCAGCCCTCAGCACAGGTCCCCAGCACAAGAAGGACATGGATGTATTAAAGCGAGTCCAGAGGAGGGCCACAAGAATGATCAGAGAGCTGAAGCACCTCTCCTATGAAGGAAGATGGAGCTGGAGTTGTTCAGCCTGGAGAAGAGAAGGCTCTAGGGAGGCCTTGCAGTGCCTAAATGGGGCCTACAGGAAAGCTGGGGAGGGACAGCACAAGGGGGAATGGTTATAAACTAAAAAAGGATAGACTTAGGTTAGATATAAGGAAGAAATTCTTTACTCTGAGGGTAGTGAGGCCCTGGAACAGGTTGCCCAGAGAAGCTGTGGATGCCCCATCACTGGAAGTGTTCAAAGGCCAGGCTGGAAGGGGCTTTGCGCAATGTGGCAAAGTGGGAGGTGTCCCTGCTCATGGCAGGGGTTGGAAGTAGCTGACCTTTATGGTGCTTTCCAACCCAAACCATTCTGTGATTCGATGAAAATACAAGTATTTAAGCCCAAGGTTAAATAATAGCCAGACACCTAGCAAAGAGGAGGGAAGATAAGAACAGAGCAAAGAGGAGGGAAGATAAGAACAGTCTAGTGCTGCCCCAGAAAGCCAAACCTAGAAAACATCAAGACCCAGAGGCAGAGCTGGTAGGGAAAGGCAGAGAGAAATGGAGGTGACACAACACATCACAGGGACCATATAATGTCAGCAGAGCCAGCTGTACCACCACAGGACACAGTGCAGTCATAGGCAAAAGGCAGCTCAACATGAAAAATGCTGTTTACAGGCTTCTCTGAAAATAACTGGCAAGGTGATACATGCTCATAAACACTGAGCTAGATGTTACGTGCTGAAACGTGGCAGTGCAGAATGAGAAGAGAGCACAGGAAGTAAATATACAGATATGTGTATGAATGTATAGACACATGCACCCTAATGCCTCTAAGCACTAAGCATTGCCATGTTTCAGCTGATGCAGTATATCTAAGCTGCAATTTTTTTAATTTTATTTTTTTTTTTTCTGTAGCACAAGGCTGGAAAATCGAGCATCAGTCAGTGCACAGATTACCTTCTGTGCCTCTTGTGCTATTAAAAATAGTAGTGATAATTCATAAATACATAGGGGAAAGAAGGGATGGGGGACTCGCAAAAATATTATTCAAATGCCAAATTTCTATACATTTACATAATCAGCCACAAAACCACAAAACGCAAGCAACTGCTCTATTAGCGATAACACTATTTTAATTACTATTTCTCTCTTCACTGAGTTGTGAAAGGAGTGATGCTTTTTTTTTTTTCATTTTTTTTTTAATGCCAGTGGAAACACAAACAGCATCTTACTGTTTTCTTCTTTGTTCAAAAGGCAAACCTTGGAGAAATAATAATAATAAAAAAATGTGTCATGGTCAAAAAAATCTAACCAGTGAAATGAAACCCAAAGGTAGTGCTTTTCAAATATATGAAAAGTAAACAGAAATAAAAGCAATTTCTTTCATGGCGGGATGGAAACAATTTTATTCAGGGGAATGTTAAAACAACCATATACAATTTGAACAAATACAATAGAACAGTTTGCTCCCCAAGTTTTCTAATTACAGTATTTACAGGTATAATAAGGCACTGGTTCTCAAAAAAGAACACCAAGTAGTTTCTTAGTCTATATATCATCAACCTTTTCTTTAATAGAAATAACTTTGTGCTAGAGAAAGGGTAGCAGTTGCTAGATGGCATCTCTCTTCCTCTTTTTTTTTTTTTCTTTTTTTTTTTTTAACTTCTCCCACTTACCTATGCCATCTTAACTATATGCCAATAACTCGCTAAACTTCCCTCAGTGATTTACATTGGAAAACTGGATTTCCAAACCTGTGGGCACTGAAACTGTGGTTATCTTCACCACTGATTTCAAAGCCCAAATCAAAACGCACTGTGAAACTACCAAAATGCGGGAGTGGCATTAAAAGGCTACAGAGGTGGTAAAATAAATGTACTAATGTGTAGTCACTAGACACGTTCAAACCATAATAATTTCATTTGGAGTGTTGCATAAAGTCAGCCATGCAGCCAGCAACTCAAATGTCACTGTGCTAAAAGAAATGACTTCCAAGCTTGCCTCAGGCCATTTTCTGGCCTTAAGAATAGCATTTTACAGTATCATTGGTTATAGTGGGCAGGAGATTTGAGAGGGAAATCTCACCTTTTGAGTCTAGGGAGAAAATAGGCAGGCACTACTTACATAACTGCAGAACCTCTGCTTTCTCAGATGTGTGTCTCCTCACATATATATATATATATTTATTTTCTTATATAGCACCGTTGCAGTGATTTGTCAGTTATGTATTTTCATAAATAAATATTATGTTTTATTTAGTGCTTTATCCTCCATAATAGTTTACTCTTAATCCACATACTGGAGTTATTCCAGACTCCCAACTGAATATATATATATTTTATATATATATATATATATAAACACATAAACTTGAACACTTAACCTATACACTTTATGTAACCTATCAACCAGTATCTTAGATCCCTTTCTCTTGGACTGAAAAAAAATAAGACTTGATCAGAAAAACCAGCGACTGGACCTTTCTCTCACAGCACGCTGACAGCACGTGCTGGGGGCTCGGAGGGGCAGCACATCTAGCAAACCATTGGCAGGAGTCATCACCAGGCAGCCAAACCCCCACCAAAACACTTCCAGGGAAATAAATGATAATTAAAAGTGTTAAAAAGAAATCTGTTTGAGGAAAACAGATGTGAAACGCAATGCAGCAGGAGAAAGGCATCCTGCTGTGTGGCCTGCAGGGACGGGGCTTGGAGGTGCCTTGTGCAGGATTGTTGAAGCCTTCCCCTAACTGCTAGGAAATCAGCACGATGTCCCCGTTTCCACAAGTTTTACCCCCTCGCCAGCCATGGCAGGACCAACCCTGGCCGTCAGCCTTGCATAGGTGCATTTCTCATTGGCTTTGACGGAACAAAGAAAACCCAGCTCTTCTGGGACTGGGTTTGTTTCATAAGGCAAAGGGCATGAAGGCAAAAGGTAAAATGCATTAATATGGAAACCCTTTGACTCAAGTCACTAAGACAAAAAGGTACGTTTTTGGCCACAGGTCTTCAAGTGAAGGCACCCAAAGAGGGCAGCAAATGCAGCCCTCGCTAATGCAAGCATTCTGTTTGTTAAAGACAGCGGGAAAACAGCATTTCCCCTCTGGGGCTGGGATTTGGCTTACTATTAATTCTCAGAGATTTTCTTTTAGTGTTGCTTTGTATTTTTGGATATAGGAAAACTGGAAAGCAAAAAAAAAAAAAATCACTCTAATTAATGGAAATCCTCTGATTAAACTTTAACACCTATAATCATGTAGGTCTGGCTGGTTCTCTTGAACTTCACGCATTTTTCTCCATTAGCTTGGAAGTATTAAATGGTAATTTTTCAAACTAGAAAAATACCTTCAGGGAGCTACGAAGCTAAACCCCAATTATATTTACCTACCTACCACAAATAAATCAGTTTTGTCCAAAAAGGGAAGAAAAAAAAAACAGCATTACATAAATGCTGAGGATAAATCCAGCATGACAAGTCTTTCAGTTCTGAAATAGGTTTAGCATAATCAAAGCAGCATTTGTAAGGACCTATTTCAAAATTAAACTGAACACTACCTAGGGAAACAGGACATAGGAGGGCAAAAATATGAAATAATAAGAAAATAAAGAGTAAAATGGTAGATCCCACACAGCTCATCTTTGATAATCTGATGAAGAACAGAGACCTTTCCAAAGAAAATACTTCATAGGGAATATTTTGTCATCTTGTTACCTCTCATTTCCCCTTCTATAGTTTTAATATTGCAGCAACTGTTGCAGCCCCAGGAAGGAGGAATGGAGAAAGATGGAAAATTGTTTCCTGCTGTTCTCCTCTAAAAACTCCTCTTGCTGTGAGACACTACACAGCCCCAGACTGGTGGTGCAGACTGCCACTAGCGCGCAGGCTTCGAGGCAGCTGGAAAGCCATCAAAATAGTAAGGCAGTTTGACTTCCAGCCAAAATGTTCAGTGTGTGGTGCCCTGAAAGCATGGTCTTAAACATGCTTTTGTCACAGCATCCCGGGTGGTGCCCTAGTGATGCTGAGAGTGAAGTGTTTCGGGATGAATTCTGAGACAGCGTCCCACAGAACCAGCCACGAAGTGTTTCTTTACAACCCTCACTGAAGTGATGATCACCTTGAGGTGGTCCAGCACTGGAGGTCCTGCCTGTGGCTGGACATAGGGCATCGAGCCCAGGAGGAGCATGGGGCCCAGCTCGTGCTTGCACGCCCGAGTCCCAAACTCCTCCTCCATGCCAGCTTCTGCTGCAGCCAGGGGGCACCAGCTCTTCTTGTGCTTAGGGAAAAAGGACTGACCCAGCATAACTGGGATTTTTTACAGGTCTTCGCTTTCCCTTAAAAAGGAAAGATGGATTTTTTTTTTCCAGCTATGGTTGCACAAGGATACTTCACTTTTACACAAGAAGTTAATAATTGTTCTTCACAAGGAACTTTCTCCCACCCACTGGACTTGTGTGTATGTTCCAGCAGTTTCATTTACCAGCAGTTTCCCTCATTAACAAAAGTCTAGTAAGCGGATCCCAGTGTGTAAACTTGCTCCTCTTGTTTGCACTCAAAATGTTTCATTCTGCAGTGGGTGAAAAAGAAAACTAAGAAGGGCACTTGTTTATCATGCTGGTACCACCTCCGTGAGATTTCCTGGAAACACAAAGAGCTTCTCAAACCAAGCAACTCACACCGTGCGTGCCATGTTCACATGGATTCTGATGGTCTTCAATGAAGTGTGATATCCCCAGTGACAACCCTCCCACAAGACTTCATCACCCCGTGTCTACACTGGTGGAGACATATTTGGGCTCTGTCTATACTGGGAGAACAACTCACGTACGTGGGGCTGTGGGAAGGTGGCTTTTAGGACGGTTTGCATTGCAGCTGCCCTGAGCTGCACAGACCCTCTCTCTTTTTTAAATGCTGGAGTGCAAGAGTCTCTTCATAAATGAAAAAGTCACTTTGCTTTCATCTTCAGCACAGTTTCTTTCTTTTTTTTTTAATGTAACAATATACATCTTATTTACTTCTAACCAAAGGTTTTATTTTCATAAAATTTAAAGCAGTATCTTTTTAAACAATCAAAATAATAATAATAACAATAATAATAATAAAATAATAAGTGGCTTTCATGGAAAGCAACATGCGTAATCTTAAACCAGTTACTAAAACTGTATGTATTTCCCCGTGTAAACAAGGGCAGACAAGCCTCTTCCAACCTTGTATGTCAAAATTCAGCTGATTTTTACCAAGGACAGTCTCCTCAAAAGCTGTCAAACAAACTTACAGTTGCTCTTAAATACGACTGCACTCGAGGTACTTATCGGTGAGGACTGCTGGTACCTCTCCACGACTTCTGCCTGCAAGAGAAAGTCCGTTTCCGTGGGTCTTCACGAGAGCTGTCTTTTGCTCCATCAGAGCTTAATGTCCTGCGACTCTGACATTTTGGCAAGCGTCTTCTTGACTCGCAGGGCCGTGAGCCGGGACGCAGGGTTGTGGGCCCAGCACTCCATCATGAGTTTCCCCATCTGCCGCAGGCACTGTGGAGGGAAACAGAAGGAAGATCAATGGAAGATGAGACTTGCAGTGGGTGGCAGTGGTGGAAAACCAAGGAGGTCTTTTCTAATGGCTGCCAAAAAGACTTGCATGCTGGCTTTCAAAAGGACCGCGCATCCCTGCTCTGCACCTACCACCTCCTTCCAAAGACACAGCACCTCACTCGTGAGACTACCCTGTCACCCCGCAGAGTTACTTTGCCTGAAAACTTCCTTGCTACGATAGCAAAAGAAAAGTTATGCATCCTGTCCACCTTGTTCTCCACTTCCACAAGGGTCCTGGCCCAGAAGCAGTGCAGACCCTGAAAGGCATTAAGGATGATACTTAGTAGCAGTGCCAGACCAGCCTTACTTACTGTTCTTACAATAATATACAAATTTATAGTATATTAAAATAACATATAACCAACCTAATTTTATAATAATGTAATAATAATTAATATTCCAGAATAAACAGTTTTTTATAAACAGATGGTGGTCACACACTAGCCTTTATGCACTAACATGTTTGCCTCTCGTTGACAGAAATCCTGTAGTGGGATTACTGGTTGCACTAACTAATTAACCAGGAAGAGTAATTTCAACGTGCCTCCTCAGCCCTCAGTACATGTGTGAGGAGATCCAACACATACTTCGTGCCCCTGCACAGAAGTCTTCCTAGGGACCGATACCAACCACGCTTCCTCTGGTGTTTCCACCCTGTCTGAAGGCTCTGATGGGTGTGATGAGTGAGAGGATGGGTTCCTGGGCAGATCCTTCCACACTGATCATTGCACAAGCCTCTGGTCATGCAGGGAGGTTGTTTTATTTTTCCCTCACATACCCAAATCGCCCACCATTTGTGTAACCTCAATCTTTCATCTACCTGCAGAATATTCATCTAAACACTGCTATTCCCAAATGACAGCTGTCTTCTGCGACTGTAGAAGACTTTTAGAGCATTAAACTGTACCAATTAACATGATTAATGACCCTTCTATAGCCTTGCTACTGCAGTTGGCAGGCTTGCCCGTGGTATATCAACTGTTCATCTCCGATTCCTCCAGCACAATGTTGCTTCATTACAAACTCTCAGTGGTGAGAGATCAGGTTCTCTCCCACCCCTCACACATCCAAATTTGACTTTGGAAAGCATTCTTTGGCATTCCTGCATCTCTTCTGAAAGGCTGCATCTGCAGGCCTGCATGCTACAATGTGAAGAGGTACATGAGTGTTGTTTCTCTAAGATGAAAGGGCTGCTCTTCTGTGCAGCCTGGATGTAGTGCTTTCATTGCATATCAATACCTTAATAATGAACTCCAATGTCAAGTGCTAATGTTAATGTAAAATCATGGCAAAATCACGTTTCCAAGTCTGCACACCTGTGATCACAGAAAAGCTGTATGCTCACTTCATTTCAACTAGACAGAAGAAGTTTGCTTCTTTAAAAAAAAGAAAGGAAACAAGGATGGAATCACATCCAGTACATCAGCACACACTGAAGTTGCTGCCAGTATACCACGTACACCCCCAGTGCACTCCACTATAAAATAATTTCTCTTGCAAAATTTTTGGCTAGCTACTGATTTAATGTTATTAATGTTGAGAGCGGAAAGCAAAATGAGTGCTAGACGAAAACAGAGCGACTAGAAAGGTCTAAGTACAGCCTGCTATCATTATGTGAACTGTTAGACAGCAAACAAAAAAAACCTGCTCACAAATATCACAGGCAGTGGCCATTGGGGCTCTCAACACCTGCAGTTTCAATGGGGATGTCTGAGAACGTTGGTCTCCTTCCCAAGCCCTGTTGCTTCAGTGCTGAAGTTCCTCCTCACTCAAAATGACGCACAATTAGGTCAATCTCGCACGTTCTGACTAAAGCTGTCACAAATTCAAGCCCAGAACAAGTTGGGTATTAAAGCCCAGGCTGTGTTTTAAGGGGGATGGTACCTCATCACTGCTCCATCTGTTGGGAAATGAAGGGCGCAGTCTCTTGATGCACACTATCTCCCGCATGTCCTCATAGGAGGGGTCGCTGGGCACAAGGTCATGGTATGGAAGCTGGTATTCTTCAACTATTCCTGAAAGAAACGAGCAGATGCAAATCACTTGCAGAAGACATTTTCCACTATCCTCTTCCCTTTTCTTTTTTTTTTAATCATGGTGACCATAAAGTGTTGCCCTCTGCCGTGCACCCAGCTTTGTCTACTTTGCTTTAATTCTCATTCAGTTTTGGCCTTTACTATTTGGGTTTCATGAACATACTGCAGCGAGCAGCCATAGAGCATACTAGCTCATGGCTTTGCTGGAGAGAAAAAGCTTATTTTTTGATCCTTTGCCATTCTTCTCCACTGCAGGGCAGCAGGGCGTGCATGCCCAGCAGTCAGAGACACTCTGCATACCCTTTATTCACCTCCTGCTCCCTCTGATTCCAGCCATCCCTTCTCCTGAAATGAATTTTCTTGGAGTTACGTCAAAGATAGCATAGGGTGTAATATGCTGAGAAAATACCCCTACTGTTTAACCGTTAGATGCGTTTCCAAAGAGGACTTTGCTGCCCTGGAAGTTTACACTACAGCCAGGCTCCAATGTAATCATTAGTTACTTGCCAAGTCAGACTCTTTCTGTCACTGCTGTCCAGTCTAGCAATCTCCAGTAAGTTACCATAAAAAAGAACAATTTTTTAGCGATGGGCCCATATCAGAGTAATTAGGAAGATAGCAAACCCTGAGTTAGGTTTCCCTCGTATCAGTGGGCCTGGTATATACGAACTATCTGCCTTTCCAGAAAACGGCAAGGTGTTCTTTCTGTGCAGTAATGATGGCGATGGAACTGCAGAATTTACACAGCATCATTGCAGTATACTTTACCAATGTGTAAACACAGGGATCACTTCGCTCACCAGTGAAATTCAGCTCCTCTAGGGTATGCCCGGAGCAAGCATTCAGCACAATACTGCAGGCTTTAAAAATCAATAAAGCCTGGTGAAGGTAGCACAAACCCCAGAGACACGCTCTTCTCTTTACCTGCCACCAATCTGGTGTGTAACTGCTGCCAAGTCATTTCTCTGCATTTAACTTTCCTCAGTGGCAAAACAGAGGTAATAACCACCATCGTTTTTGTGCTGCACTGAGCGGTACGTGCAGAAAGCGCACACAGCCTATGCAGATAAGAACAGATCTTTGCCCCAGCCTTTCAGCTGGCTGCGTCGCTTCATCATTGCTCTCCCCGCGACTCAATGCCTGGTACCAGCAAGAAATGAGACACATGACGGGTACCTGCTTCTTTCTACTTGTTTTTTGTAAATAATTATTTATTTAAACAGTGTCACTGCATACCCCCAACTTGTTTGTTTGTCTTCTTATGTTTAACAAAAAGAAGAAATTATTTTGTTCTTTCTGTTAAAATAGCTGAATGCCCCCAGTCCAGCAAAAATGTGCTGCCTTCAGAATAATAATAATAATAAAATAAATTTAAAAAAATAAAGAAAGAATAATTTCCAAATCCCTTCTGCAGTGCAGGCATCTTCTGCCTTCAAACAAGCCATTAAAATACAGTGTACATCTCTGCTGTTGAAATAGCACTGACTGATGCTTTAAAGTAAGTTTCAATGAGAAAAGAGAAATTACGAGTTACCTGCATGGATTATCCACGTGTGTTTATTACAGCAAAAGCAATGACCCAGGGAAAAGGAAGTAAGGAAAGATTTGGGCTTATGAGCAAATTGTGGGTTTCAGTGACACAGTGAAAAGTGGCCTCCCAGCTATTAAAAAAGTATTTTTGCTGTTTACCTCCTGACACACATCTCCTGGCTATCTCCCAAAGGATGAGTCCAAAACTGTACATATCAGCCATGATGTACGACTGAAAGTGATTTCTATTCAAGCTTTCATCCAGCACCTCAGGAGGCATATAGCGTTTTGTTCCTACACGGGTGTTTGGAGGTATGTCTACCTCGTTTGTATCACTAAAATAAAAAGAAGAAAAAAAAAAGCATCAAACATGCAATAAAGTGGCTTGAAAAGAAAGCAATTTAGATGGGAGAAGTAGTAAATTCAAACCACATTCACTCTCAAACAAGGTCAAAAGTAGTGTATAATCTTAATGGAACAATTCTTATAGGGAAAGCCTCCTAGTGTGAACTCGACCCTTCCTAAAAGGCTGACTTGCCTGAGGCTGTATTAAGCATCCAAATGCAGAACCACGATGGAGATAAAACTCAACAGGGATGCTGTAACGTTTGTGAGATTTCATTAGCATTAGACTGAACTCTAATGCTGGTGATAACAATCAAATCTTCATTAAATGCTATTTTCTTAACATACTCCACCACATAATGCTTCAGTCTCAGCAATTAATGGAGGACACTAAATAGCCCAGGCAGTATCGTTTAGCTACAGCAAATCAGATTTGCAAGGAAGATGAGGCTAACTATGTTTCGTGTGTGCATTATGTCTGATCTTTCCCAGCCTTTACACATCAAGAAGAACAATCACACAGATGGGACTGTGTAAGAGAAATAACCAAGGGTCTCATTTCTCACACGCTGACCAGAGGAGTAAACGTATGTCTGACATACGTTAGTATGTTAGATAGTATGGAAGTATGCATACACTTAATGGGTTATTGGATATTTTTTCATTATTACCTCAGATTCAGCTGTACCAACTGTAATGTTTTAAAAAGTGTAATATATGGCATATGTTGTGGTTTGTTTAGAAAGGTTTATTTCCCTTCCCCTAACTTCAAAACTGAAAGCTTTTAAATGTGGTGATGAATACCAGAAAATCTCAAGAGAATAATCACATGTCTGCCGTAATTTTCTTCACCTATAAGTATGAAAATGATAACAAAAGCCAACTGTGAGGTACATCCAGTCAGCTACATTAAATCATATATGTGTTGTTGGCATTTGTGTATACCTCAAAAAACATAAATCTAGTGACCTGCACTGCCTTGCAATATTTTGAATAAAAAGACAAATGCAAAGAACTTTACTAAATTTGTTATTTTCAGTATAGCACATCCCTTTCACCTACTTTTTTTTCTGTTTCTGATCATTGCCTGTGAAATGCTCTTTAAGGAAGAATTCTGTATGAAAACATGCTATGCAAAGTAAATTCCTTTCAGATAATGAGATATACACATTTCACCTTCTTTTACAGAGACACTTGGTCATCCTACTTTTCAGTTCATACCTAAACAGGGTGCTACTCTGCATTTCTTAGGCAAAGTATGCCTGCAAAGGGTGAATTTCTTCCCTGAAAGTTTTGCAGCAAATAGTGTACTTCCAGCTTGTTGTTTTCTAGGCCCCTGCTCCCCAAAGTAAAATTGTTCCTTTCTCATCTCCTAAAGAAAGGTCAGCTTCATAAACGAAAGGTCTCAAGAAACCTGGTAGATAAGTCACTAGTGAGAAGAGCATGTAAAACTCCACTTACACTCTGAATAATTTCAGTTCAAGATTTGTACAGCTTTTTTTTTTTTTTTTTTTATATACACATTAAGGGAACCCACAGTTTCAAAGCTGACCTCTGAAATGGAAACCTTCAGCCTATGGCCACATTTCTGTGCTCAGAAAAATGCGAGAATTTGTAACACGCATCTCCACCAGGACCAGTGCTGAGAGCTCAAGCTCCTGAACAGAGCAACCAGCTGTCAGATCACAATGACTTCTTTATGAATCCCAGGAGTAAGTCCTACTTGTATGGTCCTTCTAAGCTATTTAGACACATAACCATTTTTTTAAAATCAAATTTAAAAGCCATTTCAAAAATCAAATCTGTACTTCAGCAATTTGATTTGTCGGAAATGAAACAAAACACAGCCCAAATGGGGAGCTTTTCAATAAATCCCAATTAGTAACATGTGCAAATGATTAGTATTATTCTCTATAAGCTGTGAGTGAATTATTTAGAGACCAGACAAGCTGAGAGCTTCAGCGACAAGTTTATTGATGTCAATTCAACCTGTTTGAGCTACATCCTTTTAGCACGGGGTAGGAGTAATATTCAGGTTGATATTGAGCATTCAGTGATGAAAACTAACCACATGCACAGACGCAACCCATGTGCTCAGTAATTAGGAAGTGACTATTTCTACACCTGCATCATGTGTTTATGCAACATCTACATAGGTAGCCCCATCTTATGTATGGGTGAGTGCAGCGTGAAGGCAATGTCTGCATGCTGTGGGCGCTTGCTCAAACGTGCACACTCACACACAGAACAACACAACCAGCGTGAGGCTGATTAACCACCATTCCCCCACCCTGCTTAGCTCTACTCACCTAATAAATTTAACAGCCAAGCCCAAATCTGCTATACAGCAGGTTCCGTTCTTTTTCACCAAGATATTCTTACTTTTTAGGTCACGGTGGGCAATTGCTGGTTTGCCTTGTGTACTGAAGATCTCCGTATGTAGGTGGCACAAGCCACTAACGGAGGAATAAGCCAGTTTTAGCATGGCTTTTGTGTCCAAGGTGGTAGATTTTAGATAATCATAGAGGGAGCCATTCTCATGATAATCAGTGATGAGGTACAGTTGGGTCCAAGAGCCCGTGCCTTTAATGTCTGCAGCAATGAATCCTGAAAATAAATAAATAAATAAATAAATAAAGATTAATACTTCTCAAGGTGATTTTTGACTACCCAGGAGCCAGAACTATCAGCCACTTCAACACTTCTATTTTAACAATGCATTTAACTTCTTTTATGTTACTTACATGTAACTATGCCTCACCTTTAGCCTTTAACATATTTTCAGAAAGCCTATATACTCAAATACTGGTGGCAGAGCCAGATGTGTGATTTTTGGAGCGACAACCCCCATCCCCATTATTATTTTTACCTGTATAGGAATCTTTCAAACATTTTCCTTTCCAAAAGTGCAGGGAGACTAACTGCAGAGCACAGCAGGTAACAAAGCACATAAGAAAGCGCGTAAGAAAACAACAAATACAAAGTTAATAAACTTAAGAAAGCTGTCACTATCTAAAAATGATCTTTAATATTTCACTCACCAAGAATATTTTCATGCCTCATCAGGACAGTTTGGTAGATTTCTGTTTCTCTGAACCAGCTGGCCTCCTCTGTGGTAAAAAACACTTTGACAGCTACCTTTTCACCACGCCACTTTCCCATCCAGACTTCCCCATAGCGACCTTTTCCAATCTGTTTCACCATCTGAATCTGTTTTGCTATGGTTCTTTGAACCTGTAAAATGCCAAGACACACAGTGAGAATTCACTCTGCAGATATTTTTCGCATTTATCTCCGTCCTTCTTTGTATCCTCTCTGCACAGCAAGCCTAATGGGACTGGGAGTATGCAGCCACTGAAAAACACATTTCAGCAAAAGCTTTGCCATACAGATGATCCTCATTTTGCTCCAAGGTACAGCACTATTGTGGTCATTCCTGTCCCTGTGAAGAATTCCATCACAATTCCAAAGGCTTATGCACTCAACAGTTTTAAGACTCAAGGCTGTGACTCAAGAAGAGCCCAGAGCAGTTCCAAAACTCCCATCTTCCAGAGCAGCACCAAAACTACTGTGAGCATCTTCCTATCATCTTCCTTGAAAACCCCATGCCTAATAATTTCAAAATATTAATTTGGTGTTAGGAACCACGGCCATTGCTTACACAGTAATAAATATAATAATTTCATAGGAACAGAAATTAAGAATTGATACTCCCAAAGATACGGAAGTGCAGCTTTAAATATGCACTTTCTAGTGTTGGTATCATTTTTTTTTCATGTGGCTGTACTATGAACTGACACTAAAATCAAAGCATTTGTGCAGCTCTAGCAAAATTCAGCAGCACTGCAGAGGCACCTTTCGTAAGAATGCAGACTACGTGTGGCAGGTGGGCTGAATCTACACTTAGTGAACATTTAAGACTACAAAAAACCTTGAACAAACGGAGACTAAAATAGGATTGCAGCACTTCTGAAAAGCACGCATTTCTAAAAGTTCATAGAAGAAAATCTAAGGTAGATGCTGCAACACAACCCACTGGTGTTCATGGTTGACTCAGCCTCACCCGAGTATAACAGGACATTAAGATGTTTCCCTCCACGACTAAGATTTTTTGGATTGGTAGGATTTTACAGGATGTTGAAAGAAAATAATGTTATAGACTCTGGTGCAATTTCTTTTTTTTTCTTTTTTTTTTCTTTTCCCTAGGGTTTTTCATCTGGCCCATGTTATTGGTAAAATCAGCCATACACAACTCCTGAGCGGCTTACTGCAACAAGTGTGCACTGTCTGAATCCCTATGAAATCATATGCATTTAATGTAACCCCAAATATTTTTGCAACCCTGGATGACAAGATCAAATCCTGATTTGAAAATAATTTACTTCCTTCATCATCCCTGGGAGGACCAGTGAGACTGTCAGCTTGGTAATGCAGAGCAGGACTGCCACAATCACCCTGCAGAATGAATGCACGTCCCAAGCCAAATTCAGAAGCTATTAGGTAAGTCCTATTACCATTTGTTTTGTAAATAAATTACTGGTTTTCATATTAGACAATTTAAAGAAGAAAAATAGGCAATGGCATTTATGCAAAGCTATTTCAAAAGTTCCATCTTTCTTCTGTTTCAATTTAAACAGAATCCCATTTTTTCAGCCCTGCTACGTATTATTAGTCTTCCAAGATGGTGGCTGCAGTGCCATTATTTTTGATTAACATCATTGAAAGCCAAGAACAGAGATCAGCCTGAATTTTTTAAGTTGATTTATTCTCTTTCATATTCTCATATAGTGATCAAACAGTAGTTATATTACACTGGAATTTTGCTTTAGCATTGTGTAATGTTATTTGAGCATTGTTGCTTTCTATTCTGCCCATTTTAAAAATGCATCCTGAACAATAATGCAGTTATATCAAATAACTTAATTTGTGCAAATATATGGAATGGCATCATAAAGTACATGAAATTACAATACTTAATGATGAAAAGTTTCTCATTAAATTACATTAAGAAAATGAAAAACACATTTCTGTTATGGGTTTTCAGGCGGCAGAATACTATGTGAAGGCCTTAACCTGGTTTTATCTTGCTAGAACTGGTCAAACGATTTACTGTGACCTATTTATATTATTTTAAGGAATTTAGCCCTTTCTTGAATCTGATTATGATTTTTAGAACAAATTGGTTAACCAAAATTGTTGGATGAACTGATTCTATAAGTATGCTGAATGATGTGTGCATGCAAATTATTTAGTGGTTGTTGGTGGTGGTGTTTTTTTTTTTTTAATTTATTTCTAAATTTTATTTTGTTGCTGGAGTTTCTTGACAGGTCATGTAAAATTACATGTCCCTGTGTTTTCTCTCTTTGACTGGAATCAACCCCAGTACCAACTATTTTACCTTCTGCATTCCGTTTTTCTGGTCTTCAGCTAAATGTCTCCATCTAATGCAGATGAAAATTTAGACAAGTGAATCTTTTGTAACTTCAATATTTTGAACAGAGTTTATTCCTAAGACTGGGGTGCAGTCTACTGAAAAAAAAAAATTAATTGGAAGAGGAATTATTAAAAAAATACATGAAAAGTTAGGGGCAGAATTATGTAAATCTGCAAACTCCTCATACACACCACTGAAAAAAATCTCTCTCCTTTAATTTCCTTCCTTGATTCTACATGTGGATTCACTGAAGCATTAGTTTTGCCTAAATATCTTGTTGTGTTGGGCAGTAGGGTTCTGCTTGCTCACACGGACTTGATTGTGCACCCCAGCCTGTTGGCTCAAAGCTTTTTATTTAAACTTTCGTATTTTTTCACCCTGTTTAAAATTTGATCGGCAGCATTTGACCTGCAGCAAACTTTTCTGTCAGAGGTACAAACAGCCCAGGAAAAAGAATGCTTCCTGAATGTCAAAGTATTGATAAAATCTTGGTTAATGCTTAGTTCTGGAGTAATAGCTGCACTTATTGGAATAAATGCTCTGCACAGAAGGAAGACATTACTGTTTATCATAACCTAACATTTTGTAATAAATTTTCAGCTTGCTTTTCTGAAATAATAAATTTGGATGTTTCATTCTTTGAATAAGAAATAAAGCAGTTGAAAACAAATCCTTTCACAATGAAGTCTAGAGCATTATTGCCAGGCACTTTCTATCCACTTATTTCAAGGCATGGGCCCAGAGGTATTAATCTGTGCATTTCCAGTGAGCCTGTAGTGGTTGTAGCTGTCTGGGAAATGCAGCAAACATTTATTACCGTGTGCAAGATTCATTATAGCTCTCGTTTTTCTTCCCTTCCACAGAAAATCACTCTTTAAAGGGAAAGTCCGGAGAAAATGTATACACTTTCATAGGCAGGGAGAGAGCTAGGGACACTAGTAAGACCACAGGTCCATCTTCAACCATCTCAGGAGCACCAAGCACAGAGCAAGACCTTGATGTGGAAGGCATGCAAAAAGCAAAATAAAAATATTAAGAGACCCTCACAGTTAAATAAATTGGATGCCCTCATTACAAATGGTTCTTCATCATAAGCAGGATCCATGGCTGCTAAAGGGATGTAGGTATGGGATATGACAGAGCCTAAATGTAAATAGTGGAAAATAAAAAAATAAAGCCTAAATGTAAATAATTTCTCTCAAAGGAGAAAAAAGACCATGCCTTTTCCATGCTCAGAACCAGTCACAATGTCCACTTGTCAGCTTGGCTTTTTTCTTCAACAGCTATGTTAATTGTCACAAAATTGGATTTCAGAAGAAGTCAGCACTTGTCTAAAGTGACGCTATTAAGTTCTTACTCCTGCTAGAGCAAACTGAACTTTTAGCCAGCCACTCAGCCTGTTTCCTCATTTCAAGGAGTTACAAGGCTTCCCATTTATTTTCTCTTTAAGGTGTAAAAAAAATAAGATCCGAGGGCAAAAAAAACCACCACCACAGATAGGTAGTACTTGGAAACTGGACAACATCAGTAGAATAGGTTCACTACAAACTAACAGGTTTGGTAGAACGGGGTGGGGGGGATACATATAATTCATGATGAAATAATGAAAATGAAATCTAATTAATGTCTTTTTTTTTTTTTCTTTGGTGCTAAAAAGCAACGACGGCCCTCAAGAAGACAAAGTGTTGAACAGAACTGTTTTGCTACAGAATGTAAAACCATTGCCTTTTCAGCATGTGAGCTCAGGGGGTTCAGTCATCTTGGAGTCAGTTCAGAAATAATGATAAAGTACACTCCATCCCCATGCCTTTAACCTTTGAGATTACCTCAGTACAAGGAAAAATAATTCGCTCTTGACTTCTGAATGCAAAGTGAAGTCTGCACATAAAAAGGTTCCACGTTTGATGAATTGCAGCTCCTTTCACATAAAGCCTACATGTCAGTGTTGGAAATGCTATTGTGTGTTGCACATAAAAAGCAAGAAAATAAGACTGCAGGCCAGACGCTGTCCTTTGCACTGGGATAAATCCTGATAAATTTTGTGGGCTTTATTGGTCTCTATTTTCCCTATGGTATCTAAGTTAAGAATTGAGCTGAATTTAGGGGAAGAAAAATAAAACAAAAACTTTTGGGGTTAGTCTACATAGAAAAAAAAATCTTCATTCTAAAGATTAAATCATCGTCAATTCTGGGAGAAAATAAATAAAATAATAATAAAAAATAAACAATAACCAATGACACATAGCCTCCTTTCAGACACAAGTATCATTTCTTGTGCAACATTTTGTCTTCTACTTTTTGCCTTTTAGGCTGACATTCAAATAATATTGCTTCCTTACCAGGAGAGGGAGCCCGGAGCCACTGCCTGAGCTCTGAGACTGCTCAATCAAATCCTTCAGGGACTCTCCAGGGGGAATGTAGGTCTCATCCTGCTCCAGCCCAATGCTGTAGCGAGGCCTTGCCTCTTGCCGTTTGTACCTGCCATTTTGTATGACACTGAAATTAGCTTTGAATACAACGAACACGGGGACAATGAGTAATGTGCATTATTCTCCACATTTCCTTCATTTGTAGGCACTTGGCTTCCTCAGCTTCTCTGAAAAATATGCTGGACTCACTGCATATTTCCAGTTTTGTTTCTAGCAAACTATTTTCATCATCAAAATTCTAAGTATAAAACTCGAAGACTGTGCAATCTGCTACAAGTTTGCAAAGCAACCAGGTGCTTTTCTTCCGGAAACTTAAATAAGTTTAATACACAGACCAAGTAAATACCCAATTTTATCATGTTGCCTGCAGTGGGGCTTTTAGAAGCAAAAGCAGATAAGGTCATGGGATCCCTGAGTATTTAAGAATTTCAAGGAATTATTTAAACATAATGTGTGTAGATTATGGTAACATTCTAGACTTACTTACATTCCTGTACCCCTCTCTTTTTATGACCAGATCCTCAACACATAAAGATATTGAGAAGCATTAGTTTTATTTGTCCTGTACAAACTTTGTCCTGTGGCTTTCTCACCTTCAGTAAAGACTGTGCTTCAACCTGAAAGGCTTTTAAGGATGTTGAGTGAAGGATTATATGTGAAATATATCACACAGGTATGCCTGTGACAAATCTGAACACATTTTTTCCTCATCAAAAAATTACAGCTTTCATTTTTTTCCTAAGGTCCATCTAAAAGTGTCCAAGTTCTTGAGTCTATACAAAGATAAAAGTTGGGAAGAATGCTAACTAGCTGGTAAAGTATTGATTATTTACCTGAAGTAGCAGAATATGATGATAAGCACCAGAAGTATACTGCAGACGGTCACTGAGATCAGCAGAGCCTTGTGGTGAATGTTTCCTTCAGCAAAGTCTGTGGTTGAAAGCAGAACAGCAGGGGGAAAGGAGTGGGAAAATTTGGATGCAAAGTCAGTATCAAAAGACACACACACCATGCACAAGATTGTTGAAGTTGTGGATACCCTATCCCTAGAAGTGTTCAAGGCCAGGTAGGATGGGGCTTTGGGCAACGTGGTCTGGTGGGAGGCCCATGGCACGGGGGCTGGTGCTAGATGATCATTAAGATCTTTTCCAACCCAAACCATTTTGTGATCCTGCGATTCTATGATGCTACTACAGCACTGTGCAAGACGCCCTTGGATTTCATTGGGGTTTTGTGTGCACTTCCCCTCACTGAACAAGGCAGAAGCGGCACCCTCAGGAGCCTGTGATGGTGCAGGCCTCACTCACTTCAGCAAAGCATGCATTTGCAATGCCCTGTTTGGCTCCAAATGAAAAATCAATTAGGGAAAGCAAACCAGGACATCTCACTCTGTATCTTAACCCATGTGATCAGCAAGGACGTGCAAAAATAACTGCCTCTATCTTAAATCACTCTTATTAACTAGAGTCCTACCAAGCAGTTAATATAACGAATGAATAATCACCTTCATCCTAGCAAGGAAACAGAGCAGACCATCCACCCCCTGAGAATGCAAGCCGCTAGAGGCGTTGAAGATGAGTTTCCATCACTGCAGAATAATCCATCTCTCTGATCCCATTTTAAACACTTAAGTGGTAATTTTTCCCCCATTCATTCCACAGCAGCTCTGTATGCCAGCAAGTCTTATACTGGGGGCAAAAACTACCCTTGCAGCAGTTACTCTGTAAAACACTTTGAAGCTGAACCATGTAAAATAATTTGAGGAAACGTCATTGCACAAAATCTACTAAGATGTTTCAGCCAATCTTTGCATGGAAAATTATTACTCTGTTTTAAAGTGTACCGTTAATCCCTAAATTTGTATTCTATACTCAGGCAAGCGCATCTGACCTTCATCCCTGCACCCCTGCTGAAAAACAAAGATATCTAGCCCTACTTTACTTTAAAGCCTCCGAAGTCTCAAAATTACATTTTAGCATGTACACACACACACACACCGCTCTCCCAGAGTTGCTATCTGGAATATTGCAAATGAGGTGTAAGTTTCCTGAAGCGATTCCAGCTACACCATGGCTTCTTGCATCTTCCATGCTAATGCCAAACACAACGTAAAATGCAAGAAACCTATCCTCATCTACTTATCCTAGAACAGCACTATTGCATTTCTGATTTACAAGGGTAATGAGATGAGGAGATTCCTAAGGGACTCTTGGTTTACTGTCAGGCTCTTTTATTTTCAAGATCTAGTTTCTCCCTCTGTTTTTGCCCCCAAACTCTCTCTCCCCTTCGCCTCCCTGCTACAAACAGAGATTACCTCCCAGCGCACCTTTTGATCATGCTGGTCGTGTTTTAACCTGCCACTACCCGCTCCCAGAGCATTAACAATGTAAACACTGAAGCCACGGCCAATGCCTTTGAAAGGGGACACTGACACGATGTCTGTCAGGAAAACACTGGAGCCCATCATTCCCACTGCAGTGGCAGATTTCTACCTGGCCTGGCACTCAGAGCGTGCTGCAAGACGAAACTGAGAGCCCACTGGGGAAATCCAGCCCTCCCCTCTGGAGGCAAGGGCTGCTGAGGAGAACTAAGGGCTCTATTTGGTGCTCTAAGCAGCCTCAGTCTGCCAGGTATTTCCCTCTAAAATGTGTGGTTTGTAACAGCTCAAGATGTTGCAGCCCATCAGCTGAGAAGAGGATAACCAGGGATTTGCAGAGCTGTGTGGAGTGGTAGCACTGCACTACCAGGACTTGAGATGTGCCAATGCAGTTCATGCTGCCTGTGTGTGGCTGCGTGTGTACATTTGGGAGAGGGATGATAAAATGCCAGATCTTAATCACATTATGGTAATTTAAAATGATCGAAACACTGTGCCCGATGTTTCTAATGGGCTTCTCCCATTCTGACAGCTTAACAAATGTGGTTTGATCTTCCCCAAGGCCAGAAGGCATTTTGGAAGTGCTGTTTAGCTCTTAAACAAACTTGAGACCAACACTGCAGAATTTTTCAGTATGCAGTTGTATGAAGCAAGTGCCAGTAAAGCAGGCAAGACACGAAGGAAGTTGTCAGTGTGGCTATAGGGGATGGCTCCCTGGGCACATTACTGCTGAACTGAGGCAGGTTGGTGCTGCTGGAGACCACCTCTCTCCCCTCCTTCAGATCACGCTGCTCCCCAGGGAGCAGCAGGACAAATACCCCTTTCCCTGCACTGTTTTAGGCACCTGGGATCACCTCCAGGCAGAGGGACAGAGCAGCTCAGCCATGAGTCCACCACATCACTGGGATGGGTACCAGGGAGTGGGTGACGGAGATGCTCTGCTCTTTAAGAAGTCTGGTGCTGTGCTTTTTGTTTGTATGTTCCTCGGCAACTGCAACATTGCAAGAAGTGTGGTTATGAGAACAAGCAGCAGCTTCCAAGGAGGCAGAAGTGAGCTATGACCAGGAGCGTGGCGAGGGGAGCACAAAACAAAAAATCAGTAGGTCTAGGAAGCTTCCTCACATACCTTGGCTCATACATAACAGCAAAGCCCAGCACGCAGCACATACCAGTTTTAGGTTGTAAGAAAACAGGGATGTGTGCAGGTGTCAGTGGTGATTGGCACAAAAGGAGGATCTTCAGTAATACAGCCTGCCAGTCAGTCATTTTGCCATGATTTCTCCCCTCTCCACCTCTCATTCACCCCACTGCACCATCCGCGGGGCACGGCTGATGCACGCATTGAAATGCCACACAGCAGGTTGAAGGGAGAAGTCAGCATATCAAAGGCTCCCCTCCCTCCCTAGGCCCCCCCAGCTCCCAGTGTTAAGATTATCCAAGTAAAAACTGCAGTGAAATCTGAGGCGTGGAGACTGTATGCACACATCAAACCCCGTCGTTCCTCCAATCGTTCCCTTGCCCATTCATCACTGGCTCTACAGGCAGGGAGCCAGACACGGTGGCACCACCACTTCTACTTATATAGGCTCTAAATCAGTAAAGATATATTTCTCCTTTCGACTGGTCTCAGCCTGCACTTTTGCTGGGATTTCCAGGAATATCTTTTATTGTTTAAAGCAGAGGTGTTATATCAAACCCAGCTATGATTCTCATTTCCTCAATAACACACACACACAGCTGGGATGAGGATCTCGTGTTATCTCTGGGGTATTTTATCCTGCTAGTTCTGTACTGAGATGAGCTCAAAGGTAGTCAGCTGTTGTTACCTTCTTCTGTCTTGCATAAGAAAACCTTACTTTGAGCAGTGTTAACTCTTCCAGTTCCCACCCTCAAGCGCATGGTCCTCCTTTCTTTTCATGGCGAGAGCATAAAACTGCCTTTCAGCACATGCCAGGTCTGGAAAAACACTTTCAGGACATAAGCTGCTTGCCTTTGTAGATGCTACCTTGGTGTGTGGGTTAATTTGCAGTTCAACAACCTCTGACCTGCAGCTGGATGATCTCCCTAGACTGTTTCCCATGAGATATGACTTTGGATGTAAGTTCAGAAGCCAAATTTCTGTTTGTTTTTTAAATGCTGAGTAACATACATATTTTTCACGGAATCCTGGAGGTCAGGAGGTTGTTCCTAGAAGCTTGTTTTTAGGTTAATCTTCTCTTTCTTGTACTTCTAGCCTACGTTAAATTTGATGGACACGTCTAACAGCTCTCACTCAATTATAGACAAATCTAAATGTTTTCAGAGGCCACAATGATCACAGTCATAGCACTGAACAATGGCAACAGTGGGCACACAGTATTTGTGCATGGCTGCACTGAGCATCCTGTAATTCCAGCTATGGCTTTTCTCCGAGCTTTAAAACTAGAACTGAGCAGTGGCAAATTAAAACAAGTCTGACACTAAGAATGACATACTTGATTAAGGCTTTAATAAAGGTGCTGTCTTCAGCCCTGTTCAGCCACATATAACAAAGCAATTTCGGAAATATATTTCCACAACATACTATCAGCATCCCAGTAGTGCACAGCTTACCTCAAAAAAAAAATCTTCAGAGTATGTTGAGTGAACACATTGCCTTTTCTTTGTCATGATAAAGCAGACAATAGGCAACATAAAGCAGCTAGAATCCTGTTCCAACTCTATGAAATTATTCTTTCAACAAATATTCCCTCTGGTATTTAATGGGTCTGCCACCACTGAGCTCAAACAATGCTTTATTTACCCCATATACACACAAAGCGAAGCCAATTTTGATCCAAACAACTTCTGCCACTAGCAAAAGGCTGTTTTACTGTTTTCTGTATAAGCAGCAAGTGGTATAGCCAAATATCTAAAATCTTAATAAGGCAGATGTCTAGTGTTAGGCACTGGTTCAGTATTTTTAAGTAATTTAACACAGAACCAACTCAGTCAGGAACAAGAAGAAATTGTCTTCCAAACTGAAATGATATTTATCGATACACTAAGTAAGTGTGAACAAATACCAACTTCCTTGCGGAGCTTCTCTCAGTCCAAAAATATTTTTTAAATGAAAAAAAAAATAATATATATATAGTACATAACTCTTATGTTGGAAGTCAACATTTTATGAGGTTTCACTGACTTAATGGCTTGCTAGTAAAGAGTGAAGTATTTACATACTTACCCTCCACAGGCCTTATTCTGCAGCCCATCTGTGCAGAATTTCATAGGCATGAAGGGAACAGCTTATACAAGAGAAGGCTTCCTCTGAGCATGAATTTGTGCAAGTATTTGCTGCTTGCATAATTAAGAATGCATCTGCACACCAATTTGGATTTCCAACTCAGAATGCTACAATTACAAATTCTTCTGCAACCTTGAACTGAATCTCCAGACTAAACTCAATGCTGACCAACAAAAATCTAGGCCATTTTTGCCCATGCCAAGAATTTATCATGAAGGAACATTACACTTAACAAAGAATATTTTGTAAAATGGATCATGGAACATCCACCCAAAGCAATTTTACCAACATTTAGAAATTAATGTTTAAACAGAACAACAAGAAAACAAACAAACAAACAATAAATCTACAACCTGACTTAGGCTTGCCCCAGAATCTACTTGCAGTTAGCATACTTCCATTTGTTCTTAATAACAATTTTTCAAAAAAAAATCTCAGATCCTTTAAATAAGAAAAACTTAATGGACTTCAGCTACCTTGAAATGTCTGATTAACTCCTAGAAATCTCATCCCAGATGTGTGTGATGTTACGAACAGGCAGAGGATTCAGGAATCAATTTTGTTATCAGGCTAAAAACATACAGAGCAACAGCCTTGCTCTGCTGCAAGTAACCACAGTTTTCAGGGTGACCACTGACAGTCAGGGGGTCTATGACAATGTCGTATGACCCCAATGCATATGGTGCTCATTGCATGTGTGCAACATGAGTAGTAGCAAGAATCAGAAATTACGGGTCAAAGCACCGCTCTCCACCTCAAGAAATTCAGCTACAATTTTTAATGAGGTTCATCTCCCTAATCATGTGCACCTGGAGGGAGGTGCTTTGGTTTTGGCTTTGTTTCTTCTTAAGACAGCAGCAGGAAAAGATCATTTGGGGACTGGTTGTACTTTCCCCTTACCTCGATTTTTCAGCGGTGGCAGCGTTGGGTGAAGATGTTTGTTACAGTAATCTTGGCCTGTGCAACATTCAATAGATCTTCTTTGGTGAGGAATAGGAGTGTCCTGAAATACACAGTTTCATAGAAATTATCTGTGGTGTAAATAGACACCATCATTCTGGCACCAGAGAGAATGGTGTGCTTGGATGCTGGTTTGCAGAGTATTACAGCTTTCCAGGCTGTGTGGCGTAAGGATATGTGCCACCAAGTGGAACTAAAAAGACTTCATATAAATAATTAAGAGAGAAATTCACCCCTTACATATTTCTGTTGGTGCCCTAGTGCTGCAAAAGGGATCTGTTGCGACTAATGGTGCAAGACAGAAATCTGCAAGTCTCCCATGTGCATCAGTTTGAATTATATTATAAAAATAACTTAGTATATTGTAAAAATAGTTTAGCTAGAGTAACACAGGAATTGTTGAGCTGCTGCGTGGACTCATTTATGTGCCACTTCTGCTCTTGTGGGAAGCTGGGCAAAACACCTTTCACCAACCATGATTCAGCCATGGCTAGATTGTTCCTGTACTCATGTCAAACCATTTAAGGTCAGCTTTGGAAAAGTTAAACACTTCAGATCCATCCTGTTCCACTGCCCGTACCCCTTTCCAGTCCCACTGCAAGACTTGCTCTCAGACAGCAAGTCTCATCATCGACTTAAAGTGAATTTTCAGCATCAGAAATCCAAAGGGCAGCTGGAACTGCATGTAAGGCATAAAGGTTGCTGTGGTCCATAAAATAATATCCTGACTAACTTTACCATGGAGACTTGAAGAATTAGACTGCATTTCTCTAAATTCAAACCTCCTCTGAGCAATGGCATTGCTTGAAACAGCAGCGATAAAAACAAAAACTTAAGTTATTGTAAAGAGCAGCTATCATGCCACCACCATAAACCATTCTGGGATGTAAATGCAATCCCCCCAGCAATTGATGTGGAGCAGCTTTCTGCCAAATTAACAGAAGTGTAAAACACAGCCATAGTAATGTCTGTTGACTGCACTTCAACTGAAAGCCACCAAAAAGCCAAGCAATACCTAGGCAATTGAAGCTTTCTTACCCGACACTGGAAGTCCGAGCCCTCTAATCCTAGACATCCCTTGGTGACCAAATGTCCACCGGACTCATCTTCTTCTATTATGGTGAAGCAGTAGCCATCAGTGCTGAGGATTGGGAAGAAAGAATCATGAAAAGGTTCTGAAGTGTAAAACGTGCCGCTAAATACAAACTTCATCATTTTTCCTTGCAAGGAAAATCTGCCATTAACAATGTATTTCCTCTAACAGTATCACGAAATACAAAGAGCTGAAGCACTACTGCACCTATGGAAAAAGGCAAGGCATGGCTATCTGCACCGTGGCAGGGACCTGGAGAGAGAATCATTTTTGAGATACTCAGCATAAAATATTATTAAGAGTGATTTGTGATTCCTGTTTCAGCCATATTGCAAGCTGCAACACTCGTGTGTATGAGTCCTTGAGTTATCATCAACACCCTTCATAACTGTTTACTTGGGTTATAAGCCTGAAGTGATCCATAATGCTCCTGTTTACATGACCATGCACCACAAAGGACAAGTATACTAACAGATGGCTAGATGGTGCTGGTGATAAATGTCCTTCCTTTATGAAGGTCAAATGCCTCCATGCTATGGAAAGCAAGAGGAGGGCAGGAAAGGGGGGCTGCATTTTACTGAGATAGCTATGCGTTAATTTCTAAGCACTGGGGGGGGGGGGGGGGGGG